>SKCR01033542.1:0-178838 GCA_019454045.1 Zanthoxylum bungeanum | reverse complement strand
TTCGGCTTGGAAGCTCTGCTTGAGACGCGAATCACCCAAGTTACAGTCACCCTCGCAAGTGTCATGGGAAGAGTCTTAGATGTTTAGGATTTATGGTTATTATATTATTGGTCATGCTAAACACGCTGTTTTGTATTATTAAGTAAAGGTTTTGATTGCATATGATGTTATGGGCACAAAGCCCTTAAGTGTTGACTGATGTTGTGCGCACAGAGCCCTTAAGTGTTGATTTTGAGTTTGATGGATTTTGAGTGGACATGAGGTCCTTTTATAAGTTTGATGTTTATTACAGATTCCGTCTTGATGCTGGACTATGATACATGTTGTCTAGTTTTAGGATACGTGATGTCCGTTTTTCTGCAAGTTTGGAGGCTTATGGGGAAGGGTTAATCCTGTCTCCTACCGGTAGCATCCTGCCTCCGGCGGGGTGTTACACATCTCCTCCAAAGTTTGTGCACTGCATGCATGATCATGTTACTTGCAAAACAAATGGAGAGTGGGGTAGGTAAGGTCTTTTGAAAGACCTAGTGAGTGAATACTAGAGTACCAAGGAAAAACTGAAACAAAAACATGGATAAACTAAATCAAAGAATGAGCTAGAAAGTTCAAATGGAAAAACATAAACAATGAGCTGAAAATCAAGAACATGACTGAAAACCAGGAATATGGTGAGATAATTAAACTATAACCTAGCTGAAGACTGATACTGGAGCTAAAACTGAAACTGAACATGGCAACCTAGGTTGTTACCCTGAACTATCTTGGAGCCGACATTAAGTACATATCTTGCAAATATGACCTGATATGCTTGAGAAAAAATGACCTGAACTACTGACATGGTTTGCAGCCTGTTGATATGTTGACATGATCTGAAATTGTATACGCTGTCCTATAATTACATGAACTGATCCTGATTATGGTGACCTAAAACTACATGATCTAAACCTAGATATCTGAACTTGACATGCATGTGTTGAGCCTGAAAGCTAATATGTATATGCTTGATTTGAAGCTGAATACCTAAACTGAACCTGCATGAGTTAAACCTGAGTATCTGAACTAAAAATGCATGAGCTAAATTTGAACACTAAACTAAACATGCATGAGTCGAATTTGAATACTAAACTAAACATGCTTGAATACTAAAATGAACTTGCATGATAGGTTGATGAATACCTGATTCGAAACTATATGAGTTAAATTTGAATACCTGAAATGAATATGCATAAACTGAACATATCCATAAGCTAGCATATATGCTACATGAATAACTTGAACATGACTTGACAATTATGAGAACATACATTGATTCCTGATGTATGCTATTACCAAACAACACAAACCCATGGCAAAACCATCCCAAACCCATGGTGCCTTAGATCTATCATAACCATGGATGGATTGTGAAATCTGGTAATGACTATATGAGCTGCAATATGTGAACCTGAAATTGACATGAACTATCTAATTCGATTTCTCACATGACTTGAATTGACTGATCCTCATCTTAGCTACCTGAACTGAAAACTGGTTTATGAAACCTAACCTACTACGTGATCTGAACCTACATGATCTGACTTGGTACTGTTAGGGTTGGTGCTCGAAGCGCCAATCCAGATCATATTTATGTTCGATTCATGAATACGAATAATTCATTTTTCCATAATATTACTTATTTATGGTCGCACCTCATGTCTTTTATTATATATATTCGATCCAATTTTATTAGATTGAAACTAAATCTGGTTTAGTGATATATATATTTGACAAAGACCCGATAATATATAATGTAGTGCACAGTTACAAAGTAGTTTGTAATTGACATTGGGAAGTGTCACTACTAGAAGTATATTCACAAATAAAGTTCCTGGTCAAGATTTACTAACACGGGTCAGTTAGTAAAATCCATTGAGACCAGTACTTTTCATATATCGGGACTAGCTCCGATGGTTTATCCTAATGAACCATGAGTCTCGGGAGACTCGTATAGACATGTAGCTGTTTATTTGATAAATAATGAACGACTCACCGAAGATTTCCTAATAGATGGTGTACCAATGTCAATAGGAATCTTCTCGAGTCAAGTATCATAGTGGACCTTCGACTTGACATACCACTGTAATATATGAGACATCCTCCATACTTTGATGGCAGTCACGTCCCCGATCTATTTAGATCAGAACTCCACCTGCTCGTTGGGTGTGGACCCATGCTCATGATATCTTGTGAGTATCAGATAAAATCCGCTAGTCCTGTATACATGGCATATGTATCATGTATATATATACGATTTAGTAAATCCATGGCCGTGGTATTCTTCGGAAGCGAGTTCCGAGTGTTATTCATAGATCGTAAATTTGAAAGTCGACTATATTATACCTTAGGGATTTGAAGTTCCTATCTATATCCCCGGTATAATATTGATAGCATGTGACAAAAGGGATTATACGTATGTAATGATCTCGACTTGCATAGTTTAGCAAGATTATCCATGGTCGTCATAATTTACGAGTGGGTGAATTATGGACACAGAATTTGATTTCGTAAATGATAAACCTAAACTTATAGAGTCCCACAATATGAAGTGTACTCTTTGAGCACTTGGGTGCGTTATGAATAAATAATACAGATTATTCATAATACTTTATTGGATTAAATGAGTTATTTCGAATCGTTTAAGTGGTTAAACGAGAATACATACATTCAGAGATTTTGGTCAATTAATAATTAATATGTATTTATATTTGATACAAAATTTGATTTGATACGTATTAATTATTTGTCAAATAAGATTTTAACACATGTCTTAAATATATATTTTTTATTATTTAATGTAAATAAAAATACATATATATAGATATTTATATTAATTAATTATTTAGTTATTTAATTGTTAAATAATTAAATAATTATAAATTGAATATCTTATCCATAAGTCATAATTAGTATGATAAATGATGAGATATTATTGGTAACAAATGGCATGACTTTTAAGCTTGGAGTATTCAAATTGAACAAGTAACTAGACTTATTATTTAATTAGATTAAATCAACTAAAATGACCAAATTGCCACAATTAATTCGGCCAACCCTAGTATTTAAAGGTGAAATTTTTTTTTCTCTTTTATTAGCTCCCATTGGCCAAAACATATCTTAATAGCAAGCTCCCAAATTTTTCTTGAAGAAATTTGTAAATAAAGTGAAGAAATCAAGAAGAAAGCTTAAGGAAATTAGGAGATTTTAAGGTAATCTTCAATATTCTTAAGCTTAGAAAGTTTGTTTCTTGTTCTTGAGCATCTAGAATAGTTCTAGGGTTTCTTTCTTTCTTGGATTGTGGGGGGTTTTTTGATTTGGAGGATGGATTTAGTGGCTAGATGCATGTGTGAAGTTAGTGTTAGGGATAAGCCCTATACCCAACTTGTGGATGGGCTATATGTACATGTATTTGTAATATTTTCATTAATTAATAAAATTACAATCTTTATTATACGTGTCTTACATAACTTATATGAATCATCAACACTGTAATAAAGCCCTTGGAGTAATAAGACGATGGCTTCCACGCTTTATGAGAATCATTACTCTTAAATGTTCATAGTCATAGTTTTATGAATAATCTGGGCGTTCACAAAGCGGAGAGACTAGCATGATGATATGATCCTCCCTTAAGTGGGGTAGCCGATCTCATAGGCTACTAGCGGAGATCCGTCCGCTTTGTGTATCACATGGATGCATGAGTTGCTCGTGTCCATCGAACTGACCGCCGATTGAGGTCCTTACATTCGTATGTGTGGATCAAATAAATTTGACATTCTCCTTCCCCGGTTCAAAAGATCCTGTCATAAGGGTATGATTGGGTCATTTTTTGAAACACATGAAGTGTGAAAAGATACAACAGAGAATCGCCACTCTCTCGGATAATATTTTCTTATAAGAGTAGTATTCCAGTTCGAGGGTTGATATGTGTGATCAGTGCTTGAGACTGTGGCCACAGCGGAAGAATCATGTGAGATTCTTGGGTTATCACGATTCATGACACTATCAACATCATACTTTTGACCATATGGGTAGACACTTTCCGTACCCTAGGTCAATAGGTGGGGATACAGTGAGGCGAAGGACCGTATCATATGTAAATCGCATACGAAATGGGTATATATATCTTTCCTTCTCATTTTGAGGCCTTGGCATGTTACTAGATGTCAACCTTGGTCATTGAAATCGAATGACCATCTGATCGGAGGATAATTTATGTTTGATAAAATTATCATGATTCATTTCATGTCCAACTTGAGGGGAACCCAAAAGGTCACACACAACAAAGTCGAAATCAATGGTTAACAGTGCACAGTACAAATATAACAGTATATATGATTGCTGTAGAAATTGTTCATAAATGGTTCAATGTGTTTAATTATTGAACATATCTTTTATGAGGTTCCATAGTGGATTAGGGATTGGTGAATGAAGATAGAGGCACTTTGGGAATTGGAATTAAAAAAAATTACTATTCACGTGAATAGTATATATGAATAGTAATTTTTTTTTATTCTTTTTGAATTCCAATTCGGCCCAACTCTTATTAGGGTTTTATAATCTCATTAAACCACTAAATTAAGATCCAATGGCTAAGATTAAATTAGCTTTTATCCCACATCAGATTCTTAATCAATTTTGTTGTCTTTGGAGCACTATATAAACCCAAAGAATTCTTCACAAATTTTTACACCAAAACCTTTCATATATTGGGTTTATATAAGTGAGCAACTCTAAAGTTTAAGACTAAGCCACTGATTTTAAGGATCCTTAAGTCTAATTGACTAGAGGAACCTCGAGTTAAAAGTTTTGAGGTATTTGCCTAGGCTAGCACCAATGGAAAAATACCCGTGCACTCGAGGCGTAGTCTTGCCGTTGAGTTTTGGCTTTGGTGTGCGCATATTTGGAGGCCATTGGAGGCCATACACTTGGGTGGCTCTTTGGAACGTGGAAGAGCTTGTTGAGTTCGAGAAAAGCTTGTAGCTTGGAGGGAGGACTGGAGGACTTTTCGGTTCAAGTAAGTCTTCTTCTTTATTTATTTTAATTAGAGTTCTTATGATAGTTAGCATGTTTAGGTTTATGTTCTTTGCATGTTTTATGAGTTTTATGCTTATAATATATAGTGACATGTCTAGGCTTGTAGAATAATCAAAACAAATGGGTATTGGGCAAAGGGAAAGTGGCTTAATAATTTTGATTTTCCGCTGTGCACTCATGGCCGCTTCCCAACAGTGGTATCAGCGCGCCGTTTTTGTTTTGATTAGTTCTCTCTCATTTGAACTCGACATTGGGTGTGTAAAATCTCGTTGGAAAGCTAACACCCTGAACTTAATTTTAGACACAAGTTTTGCATGATTTGGTTAAGATTTGAATTGTGAAATTGCATTTAAAATTCACGCGTCTGCAGAAAAACGTGAATAGTAAATTTATTTGAATAAAATAAAATACAATATCATAATTAAATATTAATCAAAGTTTTTTAATGCCTAAAATAATTCCAACATATTAAAACTCATATGCTTGATGACTCTATGTATGATTAGAATTGGCATGATTATTTTAGGGTGCAAGCATCTAGAGACTTTCTAAGAAATAGAGAGTGTATTGCTTATCCCTTAGCTAAGTAATTATTCCGTGATGAACTTAGAGATTTATTACCTTTAAGGCTAATAAATATAAATCACTTGTTTATAATAAAAGACATTATAAAAGATACAAGTGGGTTGGGACCAAGGGGTTAATAAAATTTTCCAAACTAAAGTTAATTTAACCAAAGGTATTACTAGAGTTAGATACTGATTTGGTGTCTTCTTTCACTCACTACCTTTTTATAGCCAAAAGGAAAAGCTGTGAAGACATATAGATAATAATTTACTCAAAGCTTACCTTAAAGCATATTTAAAGTGTTGGACTAAATTGGAGGATCTATTGTTTATTCCTATCACCAAGGCAATAAGAGCCTAAGAGGTAAGGGTATTTAAGAGAGTTCGCTCCACCCTCCCTCTGGGGAATTTTCAATGGAGGAATCCATTATACAGTTATTCACTTAAACTTGCTAAAATCCTCAATAATAATTTAAGTCTAAAATTTGCCTCCCATTGTAAAGTATAGACCCAAAGGGCTTAAACCGTATTGGCAGGACTAGGCTTTACCAGACTGAGCAATACTAATTTGTCCCTAAATCGTACTATTGACAATGGTTTGACTTTTCTGAGTCATAAGACGCAGTGACCCTTAGGCGTGGTCTTATAACTTAGTGGCAAAGATTGGGTGTCCACAAGGACTAGCATAATCTATGGCATGTTTGATTGCCCAACCCAATGATCAAGGAATTGTGATTTATATCATAAATTGGTTGGGAACCTACATAATTATCATATTTTATAACGACCGGCCCTAGTGTGAGTTATGAAATGATGATAATGGGATCATTGCCCACAAGAAATCCATCATGTTGGGGTTGATACGATTTGCTTAAAATTTTAAAATAATTGAGTGGGAGCAACTTCATAATTTTAAAAGGCCATGTTATTATGAAACATTAATGAAAACATATTCCTAATTTTAACATTTTCTCTTAACATGTGGGTTAAAATATTTCACAAACATTCAAATGGCAAACAGAGTATCACTTCGTTCCATCCTTGATGAGCATAAGCTGAAAGGGGACAACTGCAATGACTGGTTTAGAAACCTTAAAATTGTCTTACGACAAGAAAAGATTTTCTATGTTCTTGAAAGACCATTTCCCCCTGAACCCGTAGAAGATGCTGACCAAGATATATTTGATGCTTGGAAGAAACACGTCGATGATGATGAGCAAGCAGTTTGCATAATGCTTGGCTCTATATCGGACGAACTTCAGAAAGCTCACGAAGATATGGATGCTTAAACCATCATCTTTCACTTGAAGGAGTTGTATGCAACTTCCGTTCATACCGTGAGATTCCAAGTGCCATGTGCCTTATTCCAAACAAGGTATAAGGAAGGATCTGTTAGTGGACATGTGCTTAAGATGATTGGCCATATTGAAAAATTGGCCAACCACGGGTTTATCATGGATCATGAGATAGGTCACGATCTAATTCTTCAGTCCTTACCAAAAGAATCTATGACTTTATTATGCAGTTTCATTTATCTGATAAAGAAGCTACTTTAACAGAATTGCACAATCTGATAAAGCAAACAGAGAAGGACTTGAAACCGGAGCTTAAAACCTCCGTCATGCTTATGGGTACGGACCTGAAGCCACGAGGCCCAAAGAAAAATAAGGGCAAGGCCAAGGCTCCAGATCACCTAAAGCCCAATGGTAAGTGGAGAAGAAAAAGGGAAAGGGGAAATGTTTCTTTTGTGAAAAGAAGGGTCATTGGAAGAAAGACTGCAGATCCTTGAAAGCCAAGAAAGCTAGGGTAGCCCAAGAGGCCAGAAGCCCAATGCTTCAGGTATGTTGTATATGATTGAGCTATTTTCTCAAAACTTTGAACCTTCTACTTGGGGTGATTGACACCGGTTGTGGGACTCACTTGTGTAACAATGTGCAGGGACTGAGAAACAGTATGAGACTCCATCATGGGAGGTTGACTTACGCATGGGTAATGGAGTAAAACTGGCTGCATTATGCTTGGGGACTTATTCATTAGTTTTGCCGAATGGTTTAGTTTTAGACTTAGAAGATTGTGTTTATGTACCTTCTCTAATAAAGAAGATCATTTCAATTTCTTCTTTATGTAATAAAGGCTTTTCATGCCTAATAAGTTGTAATTAATATTCTATTTATTTCAATGAAATAAATATGTAGATGATATTTTGAATAATGGTATCTATGTCGTACAAACTAATAAAGAATGTTCAACCTCTAATATATACAACATTAACTCGAATAATCTCAATGAATCACTTCTATGGCACAATCGCTTAGGTCATATCATTGAAACAAGATTAACTAAGCTAAATAAGGATGTATATTTCAAACTCTTCAAATATAAACCTTATGGAACTTGTGAGTCTTGTTTACTTGGTAAAATGAATAAATTACCCTTCAAAGGTAAATAAAAGCGTGCGGTGGAGACATTAGAACTCATACATTCTGATGTATGCGGACCAATGTCAGTCACCGCTAGAGGTGGATTCTCCTACTTCATTACCTTTATCGATGATCATTCACGATATGGGTATGTGTACCTTATGCGGTACAAATCTGAAGCCTTTGAGAAATTCAAAGACTTCAAGGCTGAAGTAGAAAACCAGCTTAATAAAAGTATTAAGTCACTAAGGTTTGACCGAGGTGGTGAATACTTAAGCAACGAATTTCAAGATTACTTGAGAGAAAATGACATTGTTTCCCAGTGGACTCCTCCGGGAACTCCACAGCATAATGGGAGCTCTGAAAGGAGAAATCAGACATTATTAGATATGGTCCGATCAATGATGCCAGACACGGATCTACCTCTTTCATTTTGGGGTCTTGCTTTAGAAACTGCAACACTACTACTAAACCAAGTTCATTCCAAGACTGTTAGTCAAACACCATATGAGTTATGTCTGGGAAATGTCATAGTCTTAGTTATCTAAGAGTTTGGAGATGTGATGCATATTCCAAGCTCACACAAACTAACAAATTGGATGATAGGGCAGTTAAATGTAAGTTTGTAGGATATGCCTTGAACTCAAGAGCATATGTGTTCTACGTCCCAAATGAACAAAGAACATTTGTCTCAGGAAATGCTAAATTTCTAGAGAATGAATTCCTTCTCAAGAAATATAGTGGGAGTAGACTTGACCTCGATGAGGTACGAGAAGAACAAACTAACATAGAACTAAACCATAGGCCCCTCAAAAGGGCAGCGACGGAACAACCACAAGGTTATGAACTCAGAAGGTTTGGTAGGGAAAGATATGAGCCTGAAAGATATGGTTTCCATATTGATGAGGAACATGATCATGTCATTGATAATGACGATCCCACCAGTTATGACGAAGCAATGCGTGACATTGATTCAGTCAAGTGGCTTGAGGCCATGAAATCCGAAATAAACTCTATGTATCAGAATCAAGTCTGGGACTTGGTAGATGCACCTGAAGAGATAAAACCCATAGGCTGCAAGTGGATTTACAAGCGTAAAACTGATGCAGAAGGCAACATCCAAACCTATAAGGCTAGGTTGGTGGCGAAAGGTTATAGACAAATCCAAGGAATTGACTATGACAAAACCTTCTCGCCTGTTGCAATGATAAAATCCATTCGAATTTTACTGGCACTAGCTGCACACTTTGATTATGAGATTTGGCAGATGGATGTCAAAACAACTTTCCTTAATGGGAACCTCGTAGAGGAAGTCTAAATGACACAACCTGAGGGGTTTGCATATAAGGATGATCATAATAAAGTATGCAAGCTTAAACGATCCATTTATGGACTCAAGCAAGCCTCCAGAAGTTGGAATATACGATTTGATAAGACAATCAAAGAATTTGACTTCATCAAAAATGTAGACGAGCCTTATGTTTACAGGAAAAGTAGTGGGAGTGCTGTTGTATTTCTTGTATTATATGTCGATGACATATTAATAATCGGGAATGATATTCCCTAGATGCAAGCCACCAAGCAATGGTTATCTCAGAATTTCTCCATGAAAGATTTGGGAGAAGCAGCCTACATCCTCGGCATTAAGATCTATCGTAATAGATCTAAGAGGTTGTTAGGACTTTCTTAATCTACGTACATAGATAAAGTTTTGAAAAGATTCAAAATGGAAGATTCCAAAAGAGGTAATTTACCTACTTGTCTTGGAATCAAATTATCTAAGGAGCAATGTCCACATACTCCTTCAGATAGAGAGCGTATGAGTAGGATCCCTTATGCTTCAGTAATAGGATCGATCATGTACGTCATGTTATGTACAAGACCTGATGTCTCTTATTCTCTTAGCATAACGAGCAGGTATCAGGAAAATCCTGGTGAGCAACATTGGGCAGCTGTCAAAATAATCCTCAATCAAAGGAACCAAGGTCCCACTAGAAATCCAAGCATGTACTCAGGTGATTTCATCTCATCAGAGAGATTGTTGAGAGAAAAGAAGTTATTATAGAGAAAATACCCACAGAAGATAATCTTGTAGATTCTCTGACTAAAGGGCTGACTCAACAAAAGCATGATAGGCACACCCGAGAGTATGGTGTCCAGATTCATACTAGTTAGCTATAGTGCAAGTGGGAGATTGTTAGGGATATGCCCTATACCCAACTTGTGGATGGGCTATATGTACATGTATTTGTAATATTTTCAATAATAATAAAATGACAATCTTTATTATACGTGTCCTACATAACTTATATGAATCATCAACACTGTAATAATGCCCTTGGAGTAATAAGATAATGGCTTCCACACTTTATGAGAATCATTACTCTTAAATGTTCATAGTCATAATTTTGTGAATAATCTGGGCGTTCACAAAGCGGAGAGACTAGCATGATGATATGATCCACCCTTAAGTGGGGTAGCCGATCTCATAGGCTACTAGCGGAGATTCGTCTGCTTGGTGTATCACATGGATGCATGAGTTGCTCGTGTCCATCAAACTGACTGCCCGAAAGTTTTCATGTGGAGTGTTTATCCCATGTGTCTGTGAGAACTTTCATGTATCGATTATATGACTAGTCCTTAGACTTGAGGTCGTTACAATCGTATGTGTGGATTAAATAACTTTGACATTATCCTTCCCCGGTTCAAAAGATCCGGTCATAAGGGTATGATTGGGTCATTTGTTGAAACATATGAAGTTTGTAAAGATACAACAGAGAATCGCCACTCTCTCGGATAATATTTTCTTATAAGAGTAGTATTCCAGTTCGCGGGTTGATATGTGTGATCAGTGCTTGAGACTGTGGCCACAGCGGAAGAATCATGTGAGATTCTTGGGTTAGCACGATTCATGACACTATCAACATCATACCTTTGACCATATTGGTAGACACTTTCCGTACCCTAGGTCAATAGGTGGGGATACAGTGAGGTGAGTGACCGTATCATATGTAAATTGCATACAGAATGGGTATATATATCTTTCCTTCTCATTTGGGGGCCTTTGCATATTGCTAGATGTCAACCTTGGTCATTGAAATCGAACGACCATCTGATTGGAGGATAATTTATGTTCGATAAAATTATCACGATTCATTTCATGTCCAACTTGAGGGGAACCCAAAAGGTCACACACAACAAAGTCGAAATCAATGGTTAACAATGCACATCACAAATATAACAACATATATGATTATTATAGGAATTGTTCATAAATGGTTAAATGTGTTTAATTATTGAACATATCACTCATGAGGTTCCATAGTGGCTTAGGGATTGGTGAATGAAGATAGGGGCACTTTGGGAATTGGAATTAAAAAAAAATACTATACTATTCACGTGAATAGTAATATGAATAGTAAATTTTTTTTTGTTATTTGTTTTGAATTCCAATTTAGCCCAAACTCTTATTAGGGTTTATAATCTTATTAAACCACTAAATTAAGATCCAATGGCTAAGATTAAATTAGCTTTTATCCCACATTGGATTCTTAATTAATTTTGTTGTCTTTGGAGCACTATATAAACCCAAAAAATTCTTCAAAAATTTTTACACCAAAACCTTTCATATATTGGGTTTATATAAGTGAGCAACTATAAAGTTTAATAGTAAGCCACTGATTTTGAGGATCCTTAAGTCTAATTGACTAGAGGAACCTCGAGTTAAAAGTTTTGAGGTATTTGCCTAGGCTAGCACCAAGGGCAAAATACCCGTGCACTCGAGGCGTAGTCTTGCCGTTGAGTTTTGGCTTTGGTGTGTGCATCTTTGGAGGCCACACACTTGGGTGGCTCTTGGAACGTGGAAGAGCTTGCTGAGTTCGAGAAAAGATTGTAGATTGGAGGGAGGACCAGAGGAGTCTTCGGTTCAAGTAAGTCTTTTTCTTTCTTTATTTTAATTAGAGTTCTTATGATAGTTAGCATGTTTAGGTTATGTTCTTTGCATGTTTTATAAGTTTTATGCTTAGAATATATAGTAACATGCCTAGGCTTGTAGAATAATCAAAACAAATGGGTCTTGGTCAAATGGAAAGCGACATAATAATTTTGATTTTCTACTGCGCACTCGCGGCCGCTTCCCAACAGTTAGATTGAAAAATATTAGTATAATATTAGTTTAATTTTATCATTTGATGAGTTGATGCCATTTTAGAGTGTTGTGACCACTCTTGTAACTCCTAGAATTATTCTTGAGTTCTTCAGTGGTGGTGGTTTTTTTGGTGTAAATGTTAATATGATTAATGTTGAGAAAATTGGATTTAAAGCATGAAAAATGATATTTTTGGCACCCAGATCAGATCTAGAATTATTAGATTTTTTTGATGAAAAATATTTTATTTAAATATATTGGATGTGTTTTGGACATTGGAATAATTTTCAGAAAGTGTTTCGGTTTGAAAATATGAGAAAACGGTGAAAAACGGCCTTATCGGTGAGTTTCAGTGTTACCGGGTGTCCGCTGTCCAACAGTGAATTAGCCACTGTCCGGGTAGCCCATGAACTGTCCAAGTACTATTGGGGCTGACATGGGCTGCCCCAATATGTATTAGTTGGTCGGTTCGGATAAAAATGTGTTTTATGATATTTTACGGAAAAACGTTTTCGTAAAAGTTTCATGGTGTTTCTAAACTATTTATGTCGTTATTTGATATCGAATAAATATGTTTAGGTGAAATTTGAGTGAATTATTCATATGGGATATTGAATAATTTATTCGGTAAGTTTAAAAATTTTAAAAGTTACGATTTCGCCCGTACAGTGCTTCCGCGACATAAAACCCATCAGAATTGGTATAAGAGCGAGTCTGATCCTACGTCCATTATATTTTTCATGCTTGATATATGATATACAATCCAATTTTGTTATTTGCATATTCTTGTAATCTAGATGTTTCTTGATTTTCCGGTTCTACGATAACGGGAAAATGTAACCGAGATTTAATGGTTAAATTAAGTTATGTTTTCTCGGGTAGAATTAAAATGTTGACAAATTAATCTAGATTAAATATCTGTATTTGATGTAGAGTAAAGCCCACTTTAGGAAAATCCCCGTTAAATAATGTATTAAAGTATAATACTTGTTTCTTGGTCCGCCTTATCAGTACAAATGCGAATGATTTCCTCATGTTGTAACTGTATCGTGCTAAAGCTATGCAGTTATGGCTGATGGTAGTTCATTTGTGCAGGTAGAACTTATATGATAAAAGACAGATTCAAGTGAAAGTGGAAATCCTGAATGTGCCAAAGCTGTCAGGACTACATCGGTGGCTTGAGTTTGTCATTGACATGTGAAGCCTTGATACGCCTCCTATGAACGTGCCAAAGATGTCACAACGAGAAACAGGCAGGACCAAAATCAGGAGTTACAATGAGTGTGATTGATAATGAGTTGTCTACCTGTAAATATACGTTGGCGAGAACGTGCCAAAACTGTGAGTCGAAATATATTAACGGGGTCCACTTCCCATTATGGAATTCGATTTAATTATTGAATTCTCATTTTTCATTGGGGATTACGATATTACGTAAAGTAGTGGGAGGCTGTAACGACCGGTAGTTTCTACTATTGTTGCACTATAGAATTGTTACATCGCGGAGCAAGTGTTACGTAATATAAATTATGTCCGAGTATATATATTTATACAATCATGGAGTGACTTTGGGAATAAACAGTAAATTCTACGAAACTTCGAAGCGAAAATTTTACAATGTTTCATTACGGACAACCCATGGTATTTGGACCATAACTTTCTCATACGAACTCTGATTTTTATGAAATATATATCATCGGAAAGCTGAGACCAAAATATAAAATTTCTAGATTGAATATTTTTCTAAACTCGGAACAAAAATAGGTCAAAAATGCAAGTCAAAAATTTGGATGAATAATGATTTCGGACCCAAATGGAAAAATCTCAAACTTTCTCCATTTTTCTACACTTTTCTATATTATTCTTAATATCAATTGAGTCCTACAAAATAAAGAGGGCTACTATTCAAGTTTCAAGAATTTGGAACAAAAGAAAGAAGGGTGAGACGTGTGGGAGAGGAGACGAAGAAGAAAGAAAAGAAGAAGGAGAAGAAAGAAACAAGAAAAAGAAGAAAAAAGAAAGAAGAAGGCAATGTATTGTTGGACAATTATGACCCATAGCGTCACTATTTGTACATATCATAGTGTTGTTGTACAAATTAACTATGTGACAAAGGAGATTGCTCTCTTATCATCAAGCGTCAAATCACATGTCACTTTGAGTGATTTGACAATTGATTGATTGATTGATGTGAGTTGATGGCAAGAATTTAATGCTATTTTGGAGCCAAAATTTGTGTGTTGACTTTTGGAAAGCTTTTACACAATTTTTAGGTATATGTTTATTTTTTGATTTTGGAAATCAAATTAGCTACTACACAACTTCCTTCTCTCTCTTTTGGCTCACGAATTTGGAGCCAACTTTTCTCTCTTCATCTCACGCCCAACAAGGGCATTTCTTCACTGGTTTGTCAGTCCACTGCCGAGAGCCAAGAAGGAAATGGGAAGCAAAATGCTTGATTTTTTTGGTAAAAATCATGAGAGCTAGCACTCCGAGAGACATGCGAAGGTGATAGGGAAGTCCACCCATGAGCTTGGAATCGTTTGACGAAGCTTGGAGCTTGATGAAGATGATCCAATGACCGAAAATGGGGACTGCAAGCAGCTCACTGCCGTGAGCAGTAAGGAGGCACAAAATCATTTTTGTTCCTTGCCGCGTCGCTCAACCGCTCGATGTAAGTATTCCGCAACTTTGTCGTATGTATTCACGTGTGTTTTCTTGCTTTGTATTCGTTCCTCGGGGCCGTAAGAACTCCAACTTGTATGATGTCCATTCATCAAGAAAGATGGAAAAGGGAAGAAGGAAGATAGAAACAATCATGAAGGATGAAGTAGAGCCAACAAAATAAGGTAAAGAATCTTGACCCAAAATTTAGAAATTGTGAAATCTTTATTAAATGTGCATTTGTTGATGGTAGTGGAATGCTAGGGTTTGGGTATTGATTATTGATAAGAGAGGATTTGGATATAAGATTGAGTGTTCAATATTTTTGGATAATCCAAAAGGATTGGTGAGATTGTAGGACCAATGATGTTAGGAAATACTTGAAGATGAAAATTGATGGTGTTTAAGAGTGTTTAATGAGGATTTTGTTGTGCGATTTTTTGAGGAATGTTTGGAACAAATTGTTGATGAATGAATGAAAATATAGGCCTGAAATTGGCCTTGCGTCACGATGCATAATTTCCCGCATCGGGATGCGATCTAGGAAATTACCCATGAACGCCTCTGGTGTAAGTCGCGTCACGACGCAAAGGGTTCGTACATCGCGACACGTAAGGCAAAAAGTTGGGCACCTCTCTGGACATGTTACGTCGCGACGCACACTACCTTGCATCGCGACACGCGGCCACAAATGGCCCAAATCATTTCAAGTCATTCCAGTATCACCCGAACGCATTAGGGACTACCCTATAAGTCCCGTATCAACCCGTATGTATTAATTTCATCATTATATACGTACGATATGCTTCCGAGTTATAGCCTTTACTTAAATAGGTAAATTGAGCTTGATTCCGACCTATTTATTCCTTGTCCGTTTTCTAATCGAAACTATCGATGATAGATCATCGCATGAACCATAGGTTTCACCACCAAAGTGAAGAAAGACCAGCGAAACTCTAAAATAGTGAGTGTACACTATTCTCTTAAATGTATTTTCATGTTGTTTTTGCGACAGATTTACTTTTTATGCCTTAGGACGATAGATCATTTTATTTACAGATTTTGTATAAATTCTTATAATTTAAGTTTTATTTGAGAAAGAAATATTTTTCAGAACTTGCCTTATATTTTTGGGGCATGGGGGAAAAACCCACCCCAATATGTAACTTGATACAGATTGGAATTGACAGACAGATAACATGTGCACATATAGAGGACTGGGGGGACGGCGATACGTAACGCCCATAGACCCTAATTTCAGGGTCAGGTAGTAGCATGGATCCGCACTACGAACTCTAGTTCAGTGGCTTGGGAGATGGCGATACGTAACGCCCCAAGACCACCATTTTTAGGGACAAGAGTGGCGTGTTTTGGGGGACGGTGATACGTCACGACCCAAAGTCACAGTTTTGCATTCCTAGCTCCAGATAGGCGTATAGGGGAACGGTGAAACGTAACACCCTCATACGTAAAGTTTTTCAGATACAGACAGTATTTAGACATCAGATTTTCAGAAAAGAACTTTTCAGAGATCAGACTTTAGAGACAGTTTTCAGAAAGCAGTTTTCAGAAAGATTAAGTTTTTTAAAAGAGATTTCAGATAAAGTTTTCTGAAAAGAGTTTACATATAAAGATATTTTTAGAACTTTGGTTTACAACCGAAAGCTCTTATATCATTTTTTCTAGTTTTTTATCCACTCACTTAGATCGTACATCGATCTAACCCCCCACTCTAGTTTTCTGTGGTTGCAGGTATCCTAGTAGGACGAGCTCAGGAGGACGGATACTATTGCAGTCACTAGGGTATGGAGTCCATCAGTCCAAGTCAGAAAAAATGAGTGTCTAGTTAGAGTCAAGTAGAAGTTCTGTAGTAGTCTTGGTTTTGAAACAGTCATTGTATGTGTATAGTTAAGTTTTCAGTTACAGATGTTAAATTTGTATGTTATGTTTTGCTTGGGCTACGGTCCCATATTGATAAAGAAAAGATTATTAGTATATGTTCATGATTAGAGTGTCAGAGGCTTATGGGGTTATTACGGTCTATCCCCTACCGGTAACATCTCCCGAATCGGGGATGTTACAAAGATGGTATCAGAGCATGGTCTTGGGAGTCAGTGACTGCAGTGGGCAGAGTGATGGGGTTTGGTATACGCAGTATTCCGGGATACTCGTATGTGAGGAACAACCTCTCAAGTATCTGATCCTCGATTACGTCCTCAAGATCCATAGATAGGTTAGTAAACTTTCCCAAACTATTCAAATAGTATTCCTCACGAGAAAGATTACACTCTAGATCCAAGTTAGGAATCTTCTTGAAGTTATTCAGCCTATTATCAGAAGTACAAACAATGTTATGAAATCAGATAGTAAAATATAAGAAATGTTAACCAAGGGAATGTGATAGGAAAGCTATAAGAAAGCAAGAAAAAAATATATATATTTTTAGATAGTCAGAGACAAAGAAAGATAAAGAGACAGAAAAAGATAGTAAAGTTCCAAGAGTACCCACCCAGGAAGATAGAAAGAGAAAGAGAAAGCTAGAAAGATAAGTGAAAGATAGAATAAGCAATCAAAAGCAAATAGAGATAGAGGTATAGAAGTAGATAGATAAGAAAATGCCAAGACCTATAGTAGTAAGAACCAGAGACACATAGTAAGATAATATGGAAGACGCCGGAACTTGGGATACAAAAGTAGAATATATCAAGTCCAAACAAAAGTAAAATAATGAGTAGACCTAAGTTAAGTCCTTTCCTTACAAGTAAGATTCCTTCTTTCTCGGAAATTCTTTAGTTGATCTATTAACTCTTGAACACTTCGTATAGGTAGCGAGCTCCCAGATAATTAAGAACGTTTATAAGGCAGAAGAATCAAGAAATAAGGAATAGTCGTAGAGGCTTCTAATAGATGTGAGGTACCATTAGCACGCAGAGATTCCAAGTGTTTTCTTGCTTTTTATTCGTTCCTCGGGGCCGTATAACTCCAACATGTATGATGTCCATTCATCAAGAAAGATGGAAAAAGGAAGAAGGAAGATAGAAACAACCATGAAGGATGAAGTAGAGCCAACAAAATAAGGTAAAGAATCTTGACCTAAAATTTGGAAATTGTGAAATCTTGATTAAATGAGCATTTGTTGATGGTAGTGGAATGCTAGGGTTTGAGTATTGATGATTGATAAGAGAGGATTTGGATATAAGATTGAATGTTCAATATTTTTGGATAATCCTAAAGTATTGGTGAGATTGTAGGACCAATGATGTTAAGAAGTATTTGAAGATGAAAATTGATGGTGTTTAAGAATGTTTAATGAGGATTTTGTTGTGCGATTGTTTGGGGAATGTTTGGAACAAATTGATGATGAATGAATGAAAATATAGGCCTGAAATTGGCCTTGCGTCTCGACGCAGAATTCCCTACTTCGCGATGCGATCTGGGAAATTACCCAGGAATTCCTCTGGTGTAAGTCGCATCGTGACATGAAGGGTTTGTGCATCGCGACACGCAGGGTAAAAAGTTGGGCACACTACCTTGCGTCGCGACACGCAGCCAACAAATGGCCCAAATCAGTTCAACCCATTCCAGTATCACCCGAACGTGTTAGGGACTACCCTATAAGTCTCGTATCATCCCGTATGTATTAATTTCATCATGAAATACGTACGATATGCTTCCGAGTGATAGCCTTTACTTAAATAGGAAAATTAAGCTTTATTTCGACCTATTTATTCCTTGTCCGTTTTCTAATCGAAACTAACGATGATAGATCATCACATGAACCACATGTTTCACCAGAAAAGTGAAGAAAGTCCAGCGAAAATCCAAAACAGTTAGTGGACACTATTCTCTTAAATTTATTTCATGTTATTATTTTTGCCACCGATTTACTTTTTATGCCTTAGGACGATCATTTTATTTACAGATTTTGTATTGATTCTTATAATTTAAGTTTTATTTGAGAAAGAAATGTTTTTCAGAACTTGCCTTATGTTTTCGGGGCATGGGGGAAAAATCCACCCCAGTATGTAACTTGATACATATTGAAATTGACGGACAGAGAACATGTGCACATGTAGAGGACTGAGGGGATGGCGATATGTAACGCCCCCGGATCCTAATTCAGGGCTAGGGGATGATGATACTTAACGCCCCTAGACCCTAGTTTTAGGGTCAAGTAGTAGCATGGATCAGCACTACCGGCTCTAGTTCAGTGGCTTGGGGGACGGCGATACGTAATGCCCCAAAACCACTAATTTTAGGGACATGAGTGGCGTGTTTTGGGGGACGACGATATGTAGCGCCCCAAAGTCACGGTTTTGCAAACCTGCCTCTAGATAGGCGTATGGGGGATGGCGATTTTTCAGATACAGACCAGTATTTAGCCGTCAGATTTTCAGAAAAAGACTTTTCAGAGATCAGACTTTAGAGACAGTTTTCAGAAAGTATTTTCAGAAAGATTAAGTTTTATAAAAGAGATTCCAGATAAATTTTTCAGAAAAGAGTTTACATATAAAGATATTTTTAGAACTTTGGTTTAGAACCGAAAGCTCTTATATCAGTTTTTTTTTTCAGTTTTTCGTCCACTCACTTAGATCGTACATCGATCTAACCCCCCCACTCCAATTTTATGTGGTTGCAGGTATCCTAGTAGGATGACAGATATTATTACAGTCACTAGGGTATTGAGTCCTTCAGTCCAAGTCAGAAAAAATGAGTGTCTAGTTAGAGTAAAGTAGAAGTTATGTAGTAGTCTTGGTTTTGAAACAGTCATTGTAAAGTGTATAGTTATGTTTTCAGTTATAGATGTTAAATTTGTATGTTAAGTTTGCTTGGGCTACAGTCCCATAATTATCCGTGTCTGATTTTATCAAAGCATAGAGAATACATATGTGATAGTAGGGTTCGGGGAGTGTACAAATTTCTTTCTAGTGTCATATATCCTAACGTTAGTATAACTGTTTGACAGATAGTGTGTCTCTTGAATATAGTATTAATCTTTAGTAAAGGATGATTCATTTGTCAAAAGAGAAAATGATTAGAATTTCTAGTCAATCCTATGTAACATAGGATGATGGCATAATGAATACTATATTATGTGCGAATTAAAGATATCAATTTAATCGTAATTGTTACGAGATATTTTGATACCCCGTAGACCATAGGATGAGTCTTGAAACATGTTCTTTGTTATCTTTGAGATATTGAGAACGAGTTTGTTATTGATGGAGAATAAAGTCTGCAACCATTAGAGTCAAATTAGTTTTGAGTCTAATTATGATGTTAGACAGTCTACGTTATAAAGAGTAAGAAAAGATGCAGTGGGAGTGTCACAGATGATTCTACTATGTTAGTGGACTTAGTTGTAACTTATGAAGTATTGACTTATGAAGTTACATAGTGACAAATAGTTGTAACTTATGAAGTATTGACTTATGAAGTTACAAAGTGACCTTAAAGATTAGAAGCTTTGATATTAGTGTTGTGCTTGCAGTTGTTTGCATAGTGTTTGGATTTGATCCCTAAATACTTGGAAAACTCAGTAGTTGTAGCACAATATTAATGTCGCATATGAGTCATATTGATGTATAACTTACGTTCTAAAAAATATGAATGATGCTGGCTAAGGGAAACAATCGTGTTTATTTGACAAACTCAATATGTTAGGTGACCTACTTGTTTTTGCCTACCTCTTGAGTGCTAGGTGAGCTCTTGAGGGCCATACGTATGGGATACACATTTAGATGTCATGGATTGGCACTAGAGCAATGGGTGAAATTGTTAGGGTTGGTGCTCGGAGCGCCAATCCGGATAGTGTTTATGTCCGATTCATGAATACGAACAATTCATTTTTCCATAATATTACTTTTATGGTCGCACATCTGATCTTTTATTCTATATATTCGATCCAATTTGATTAGATTGAAACTAAATCTGGTTTATTTCTATATATATATATATTAGACAAAGACCAGATAATATATATTGTAGTCCGCAGTTACAAAGTAGTTTGTAATTGACATTTTGAAGTGTCACTACTAGAAGTATATTCTCAAATAAAGTTCCTGGTCAAGATTTACTAACACAGGTCGGTTAAAAAAATCCGCTGAGACCAGTACATGTCATATATAGGGACTTGAATATCAGATAGAATCTGTCAGTCCTGTTATACAAAGCATAGATAATCATGTATGTATTTGCGATCTAGTAAATCTATGGTTGTAGTATACTTCAGAAGTGAGTTCCGAGTGTTATTTAGAGATCATAAACTCGAAAGTCGACTATATTATACCTTAGGGATTTGACGTTCCTATTTATATCACCGGTATAATATTGATAGCATTGATGAAGGGACGCAATGACCTCGACTTGCATATTTAGCGAGATTATATGTGGTAGTCATAATTTACGAGTTGGTGAATATGGACACGAAATTGATTCCGTGATAGATAAACCTAAACATAGAGAGTCCGACAATATAAAGTACTCATTGAGCACTTGGGCAATGTGTTATGAATAATACGATTATTCATAATACTTTATCGGATTAAATGAGTTAATTCGAATCGTTTAAACGGTTTAAATGAAAATACATGTATTAGGGGATTTTGTTCAATTAATAATTAATATGTATTTGTATTTGATAAAAAAATTTATTTGATATATATTAATTAATTGTCAAATGACATTTTTGACACATATCATAAATATATGTATTTTATTATTTAATGTAAATAAAAATACATATATATAGATATCTATATTAATTAATTATTTAGTTATTTAATTATTAAATGATTAAATAATTAGAAATTAAATATCTTATCAATAAGTCATAATTAGTTTGATAAATGGTGAGTATTATTGGTAACAAATGTGATGACTTTTAAGCTTGGAGTTTTTAAATTTAACAAGTAACTATGCTTATTATTTAATTAGATTAAATCAACCAAATGACTAAATTGCCCCTATTAATTCGTCCAACCCTAGTATTTAAAGGGGAAAGATTTTGTTTTCTCTTTTATTAGCTCCCCTTGGCCGAAACATATCTCCATAGCAAGCTCACAAATTTTTCTTGAAGAAACTTGTAGAGAAAGTGAAGAAATCAAGAAGAAAGCTCAAGGAAATTATGAGATTTTGAGGTAATATTTAATATTCTTAAGCACAGAAAGTTTGTTTCTTATTCTTGAGCATCTAGAATAGTTCTATGATTTCTTTCTTTCTTGGATTGTGGGGTCTTTTTGTTTTGGAGGATGGATTTGGAGGCTAGATGCATGTGTGAAGTTAGATTGAATAATATTAGTGTAATATTAATTCAATTTTTTCATTTGATGACTTGTTGTCATTCTAGAGTGTTATGACCACACTTTTAAATCCTAGAATTATTCTTGAGTTCTTCAATGGTGGTGGCTTTGTTTGGTGTAAATGTTAATATGATTATTGTTGAGAAAATTTGATTTAAAACATGAAAATGATATTTTTGGCACCCAGATCAGATCTGGAAATTCTGAGATTTTGGTGATAAAAATATGTTTTTTAAATGTATTTGATGTGTATTGGACATTAGAATAATTACATGAAAGTGTTTCGGATTAAAATATGTGAAAATGATGAAAAATGGCGTTACCGGGTGAGTTTCGAGCTTACCAAGTGTTCGCTGTCCAAATAGTGAACTGGTCACTGTTCAGGTAGCCCATGAACTTCCCAAGTACTATGGGCAGCCCCAGTGTGTATTGGTTGTTCGGTTCGAAAAAAAAACGCATTTTATGCTATTTTACGGAAAAAAAAAAAAAAAAAAACATTTTCGTAAAAGTTTCATGGTGTTTCTAAATTATGTATGTCGTTATTTGATATCGCATAAATATGTTTAGGTGAAATTTGAATGAATTATTCGTATGGGATATTGAATAATTTATGAGTTAAGTTTAAAAAATTTTAAAGTTATGATTTCGCCTTAACAATGCTTCTGTCGCGTAAAACCCTAACGGGTACTACATGAGTTGAGAATTGACATGCCAAAGCTAACCTAAATCTGCATGACCTGAACTAAAACTACATGCACTGAACATGATTTCCTAAACTGAAAACTAACATCTAAATGTTACATGATAACCTTATCTGAAATGACATGATCTTACTTGAAACTATAGGGTTTGAACATAAATAACTGAAAATAACATGCCTAACTAAATCTATGACCTGTCGTGACATGAATGCATAAGTGGTAAAATTTGACATTATATGTAAACATGAAAAATATACTAAAGATCTGTAAAATATGTATATGATCTGAAAACATATAACGTATATATGAAAAACATAATAATGATCTGCTTGACTACACTTACGATATGACATCACATGGAAATATACTGTATAACTGGATAAACATGTGAATATGAAAACACCACATGCAATCTATAATCTGAAAAACATGTACATGACTTAAAAACTTAAGGTGCAAGCTAAAACATATAAAAACATGATTTGAGTTCTAAAATCCTTGAACATGTCTGAAACTGTATCCATGTATTGAAAACATACACCAGCATCATAGCCTGAAGGAAATTGAAACTTATCCAGTGGGACCTAGCACCAGGTAGGTAGGGGAAGCTGAGCTAAATACTGAATTGCTGAGGCTATAGGGATTATCAGTGTCCCATCGGCTATCTGAGCGAACCCGGGACATTAAATCTGAGGGGACTGCGCTAGACTATAAGTTTGAAAATGTACATACACTTATATAAACACTTATTAATCATAAATCTGAATTTTTATAAAATTCATTTCTGAAAACATATAACATAAACATGTAACTAAAAAAATACTCTGAGTTTCATAAATCATTACGGATAACATAAATCGAAAAATTGAAATCTGAAAAGCATGCACTGATAACTAATATATAGGATTCAGGAACAACTTGAGAAAGATGTGGCTAACATGAAAACATGAGCTAAGAGCCTATAACATGAACTGAATTGCACGACATAATAGGTATACGCATAATCACACTAGGCATAATACAAGAACATAAAATGCATGACACGAGCTGAAATGTAAACTAATAACATGAGTTGGAACATAACTGAATGTCTAAATTGAATACAAATGTCAACAACATAAGATCAAATACTTGAACTATAATACACAAAGTGAATACCTGAGCTAAAGATATAAACTTCAAACATAAGAGGAGAATTGAACTGAGAGTAAGAACTAAAAGCATAAATTGGAAATATGGACTTAAGCATTAACTGATAATAGAAACTGAGAACATAATCGGATAATGTAAACTAAGATTACAAACTAAAAACATAGGCTGAAGATTATATTGAATAAGTGAATTGGAATTAGAACATATAAAAACATAAATCACTGAAAATGTAAGGAAATGGATAACATCCACTCACACACTGATGTCTACTGTCAGCGTGTCTGAATGCTATAGAAATTTTTTTTGCGAGGTGTTTGATTATGCCTACAAAGTACTCGCGGTTATTGCAGTATATTGGGCAATCGATTCCTCAGAGATATGGTACGAATGAACTAATATACTCAATAAGAACGAATTAATAACTTAATTAAAGAAAAAAATCTAAGTGGTAAATTAAAATAAAAATTATGAAAAATACTTAGGATTATCAAGAGAAAAAGTCAGCATATTATCAGAAATCCCTCTTTTGTTATGTTCTTATATTTAATATTTGATACCTTTTATGACTCAATTGAGGGTTTCACTTACCAAACCAACACCTGAAAAATAAATCAATTAAAACTTGTTAAATCCTAAGGTATTTGGCATAATATTTTCTCTATATTAAAAGCACAATACATTATTATTATTATGACTTATCTAACGTCGATAATATACCCAAGGGCAATATTGTAGTAGAAGACTAACTCATAAAATAACGACACCAGCCATAATTGGGTTCCTTAATCACACATAGAAAAATAAGGACTATTCCTATATGAAAATTCGTAAAACACAATCTCTGGATTAATTGAAAATCAAGAGGTGAAAGAGAATAATAATATAACACCCTGGTAACTTCGATGACTACTATGTTATAGATGGTATAATACATAATATAAATCATGTTCAAGCGTGTTTGTGCTGGTGAACTTACTTTTTTGGACATTCGATAAATTCCTTGCAGTTCCGATACGAAATTTAGTTTATACTATATTCCAGATAGTCCATATTATTTGGAAAAGATGAAGCATGATTCAAGGTAAGAAATCTTGACCCAAAATTTAAGTTGTGGAGTTTTGATAAAATAATATTATGCTAGTGTTGTTGGCTTGTTAGTGATTGCATCAAGGTGGATAAGGAATTAGGAAATTGATTGGATTAAGAGATGGCCATGTTTATAAAATACTAGACATTAAGTTAAATTAAGATTTATGAGATTAAATGGTTCATTTGATGATGGTATATTGGTGTAGAATGTATGAATAAGTTCAAAAAGTGCTTGTGTGAAGGTCATAGTTTGGGGTGTTGGTAAAGTATTCTTGAATTTGGCAGTGGAGAGTTGAATATTGGCCTAGAATCAGGCCAGCATCACGATACGTGTGGGGTACCGTTGCGACGCCGATTTTGGAGATGCCCTCTGTTTCAGGTCTGGGCTTATGGACGCCGTGTTGCTCAACACTTGACGTCGAGACACATATCATGAAAATGCCCTCTATCTCGGGTCGCTGCGTCTAGGAGTCACACCGAACAAGTGAACAACCTCTACCTCGGGTCATGATCGGTGAAATCATACACATTATGCAAGCGCACGTATCGCTCAAGTAGTATAAAATATATCGATCCCACGAGGACTTAATACATATGTTATCAATTTATGACGTTAAATGTTTACAAGTATCTAATAGATTTGTTGTTGATTGGATGGTGATTTTTGTCTGAAAGAAGTAAATAAAACATTGCGAAAGTAAATTAAAGGAAAAATCAATATTATAAAACTATTTAGGGTTGTGAATCCTTCCAATATCTTTTAAAGATGAAGTGATTATCTTATGTTTGTGCAATATATCGATTTATTAACCTGGAACACGAAAATATGCAAAAGCCTCTTTCGATGGTCAGATGTAAACACCCAAAATAACCCAATTAATCATATGTCTATGTTAACCAGGTTACTTGAATTCATTAAGACTAAGTTCCAATTGGGGATACCCCCGTTCGACAGGTATATGTCTATCCTAGAAGGAAATCTACCTAAGAGTCTCTTACCCCAAGGTGAGATCGTGAGCTATTGAGTCTAAGGTTGAAACCTAAAATCCATTCGTCAAGTTCATTTTAAGTTTACCAAATCAATCTTATTAGTGGCCAATTCATAACAAGCATTAAGCTTAAGACTCAATAAATAAACCATTAAATTATCCAAGACATAAAATAACCACTAATATAACGGTTATATTGGAATTCATCACAACACTAGATAAGGAGTTTAGTTACCACACTTATCTAATATTATTAATGACATAAATAAAGTAAATGACATAAAATAATGCTTGAAATTAAAAGGTAAAATAAATAATAAAATAAAATGCTGGGGTTAGAGGATCCACTTTTATTACTTCTAATTTAGATATCTCCCTTATTATAATATAGAAATTGCATGACATTACCAACCGACCATATAGGCGGTATCCTGATTAATTCAGATTTTTGATTAATTCCAACCGACCATAAAGGCGGTATCCCATTAAGTCAGGTTAAAATCAATATAATTAAGTCCAACCGACCATAAAGGCGGTATCCCATTAAGTAAAGTTTTAAAATAGTTTATATATTTTAACTAAGGGAGATTAATCTAAATTATAATAATAAAAGTTTTACCTTTCACCCCAGCAGAGGGGAGTTACCTCCTCATACTTTAAAGTAAAATAAAGAAAAATCTAATGCATAAAATAAAAATTAAATACAATAAAGCTGTAAATAAACAAACAAGATACAATCTTGTTAGTATTCTTAAGGAAATCCCCAGAAGAAGGTGTGAATTTTCCTTCTGATTTCAGCCTCAATTTATAGGTAAAATTTTACCCTGCGCGTCGCAACGCGTGAAGTCTTGAGCATTGTGACACACTGTTGATCTTCGACAAGCGTACACAGCTTCCTGAGATGATGACACATGGCACGTGCTTCGTCGGTAGCTGAATTATTGGCTCGGCGTCGCGGCGCATGAAAGATTGCGCGTCGCGACGCTGATGTCATTGCTTACTTTAATAAGGACATGTGTCGGCTGGTTGCATAATTGATTGCTGACATCATGATGATGCGTGTCGGCAGCACAGTAACACAGGCGCGTCACGATGTAGAGAGTTTTGCACATCGCGACAAGTAAATGATAATTTTGCCAATTTTTTCCATTTTTTACTGTTTTGGCCACGATTTGATTCCAGTGAGTTATGAAACCTTATTTATCTACAAAATATACAAAAAACATCAGAATATTCACAAATCTCGAGAAACTATACAAAATATTAAGTAAAAGATGCGGTAAATATTGATATATTTACCGCTTATCACACCCCTAAACCTAACATTTTGCTAATCCTCGAGCAAAACAAAAAAATAAATACAATAAACAACTTTAAAATAAAATAAAACTAAGCAACTTTTGTAGGGATCACGATTGCATTTAGCATACGCAACAAGCCTTTAAACAAATATGTGTCCCTAGTGGACGAGTTGTAGTCTCGTGAGGGCTTACAGCAACGATACCCACAAACGTCAAATGCACAAAAAAGCAAAAAGATCAAATAAGTTAGTGACTAAACAAGTGAAACTCTTATCCAATTTAATAGCTGTTTTCTTTCTTTCTAAATTACCAAATAAATAATTTCTCCGATTATTTTTACCATTCTCCATATACACAACCAACAAAGTATTAATCAACTTATTGTGCCCACAATATTCATAAGTGTAGTTGAAAAGAGAGTAATATTTTTATCCTAAAGTTATATCAGAATTCACACCTTTTTAGCAAAGGAATTTTTTCGGATTTTTTTTTAAAATATAACATCTTCAATCAATGTAGCGAGCTTTGGGTCAGTGAATCCCAAGCCAGTTGACTTTAAGGCACTAGGTGTTAAGACACCCATACAGACTTAATTACTCGGATCTCGTATGTTTAAAGGTTCTACCGTTTGACGCGAACGATCACTGCTTACTGAGGCAAGATGCCCGGTTACTAATTAGAAACTTTATTATAATTAACTCAAGCTTTTATCGTTTGACGCGAACAATCTCTGCTTACTGAGGCAAGACGCCCGGTTACTAAGTAAAAGCTTGGTGTAGACAACAGAACCTGGACGACGCATGCTCTAGGCTCGCGGCCTAGTTGGGAAGTATGAAATAACATGGAGTCGCCACCCGGTGTGAACCGGGACAAAGATTTAAGGCCGCACTCACCCCTCGCAAGGGAAGACCTCAAACCGTTGGGTTCGGAATGGTCCCTTACTTATGTCACTTGTGATGATATATTTTGTACAATGAACTAACCAAGTCTACTCAATAATCATGCTCAAGGGTACTTAGATCTAACATGCTTTCATCCAAATAACTCCACGCAATGTAACACAACGAGCATATTGAACCATTAAATCAACATGTATAAATCATTATCAAAACACATCATAAACTAATAACATGCATAAGGAACAACCTAAATATGCTTTAACAAATAAAAAACAAACTAAATTAAACCATGCTTTAAATAATAAATAAACGGCCTAGAACTATGACATGCTCAAATACAAATTTGGATGAGACGAGATACGTGCATCTTAAGTGGTACGTGGCGTTGTACCCCGAGTGCAGACCGCAATACCGTCCATTCGGAATCGGCTACGGAATTTACGTCCGGGTTTCCATCCGATATACCACAAAAGGGAACACACATCCCGCTCATCCAACAATCACATCATGCCTCAAACGACTCTCATGCAATAATATTTTTAAAATAAATAAAATAAATGAAAGGGGATAAATAAAAAGATGCCCTCAGGTCTAACCTCTTTTGTCGTCTCACGAAAGGGCGTTACACGTCCGTCGGAAGGGTTGTTGCTCCGCAACTTTTCTGGTTCACTAATCCAACGTTTTTCCTCGCTGTTTCATTGTTCGGGCTACTGTTTTGACTTTGTTTTGCTGCTGTTTTGAGGGTATTTTCTGGTCACTGTTTTGGGTTTATTTTGGGGTGTTTTTGTCTCGGTTGTTGGCTGATTTGAAGGCAGATTTTGGGACTATTTCGGTGGTTAATAGGGGCAGTTTTCAGTGGGCTAAGTGCGTGCAGTTTTATGTGTTATTGAAGGCTTTGAATGGTGTGGCTGGCAGTCTTTGGGTTGAGGGGCAGTCGTGGATAATTACGTGGTTTATTGGCAGTTGTTGGCATGGATGTGTGAGAATCAGTGAGGCAGGTGTGGGCTAAAAATTTGAGGGTTGTGGCATAGTTTTGTGGGTGTGAGTGTAGTGAAGGGTCAGGCTCTTTGTGGCATGAAGACTGGTGTGCTCGTGGTGTGTTTAATGGACATTTAGCGTGAGATGGCTAGGTGCGTGGAGGGCAGGTGTGTGATGGCTTGAAGTTGAGTTAATGTGCGGCTAATTGCAGGTGCTAGGTGGCTCTAATTGAAGGTGTTGAAGGCTGTGTGTTGTTGTTTGAATTGGGCTTCACGTGATTTGTTTAAGACTTATGGCGTGTTAGTGGGTAGGCGTGTTGCTTGTGGTTAAAGCGGTGGGGATCTGAGCGTGGAAGGTTAAGTTTGGTGAAGGCAAATGGGGCAAGTGTGTGCGTTGAAGTGAGAGGGGACCAAGTGAGCTAGGGTTTATATGAATGCCGAGAGTGATGGAAGGGTTAGCCGTCTGAAGCTTAGGGTTTCTTTGCTGTGAATGTGGTGAATTGTCGTGCTGTGTGGGGCGGTGAGTGGAGGGTTGTGAAGTCAGGGAACGTGTGGTGAGGAAGCTTGAGGGCTGAAGCGGTGAGGTTGGTTTTTTGTGTCTAGTGGGCTGAGCGTGGCTGTTTATTGTATCAGGGCGTGTTGAATCAGCAATGAAGGGTTAATTGTGGGCTTTTATTGGTGCAAACGAGGGACCGTTTGAGTGGAGAGCTGCGCTGCTGCGTGAGGCTGTGATTTTGGCGTTTTGGTGAAGCGTGAACTCGCTGAAGAAGGTGTTATGGATTTAGGGTTTCGGCTAATGTGTGTATGGTTTTTTAGGGTGTTGATAGCTGGTGCTTTGATCGGTAAAGAGGGTAATGAGAGTAGAGAACTTAGGGTTGGGTTATGTTATTCTTTTATAGTGAGAGGGTATGGGAGTTTTATTTTAATTTGGTGAGTGGTTTATTTGTTTTAGGAAAATATTTATTTAATTTTGGTATTAGTTTTAATTTAAATTAATTTGTTTTAATTTAATTTAAATTGGAATTAAATTAGGAATGTGATTTAATTTGTGAAATGTGTTTTAATTTAATTTAATTTAATTTTGTTTTAATTATTTAATTTGTGAGATGTGTTTTAATTTTGTTTTAATTATTTAATTTGTGAGATGTGTTTTAATTTTGTTTTAATTATTTAATTTGTGGTATGTGTTTTAATGGGTTTGGTGTGTTTTAAAATAGAGGTCCAACAAGTGAACCCGAAGCGAAACAAGCGAGTTAAATCTGACAAAATGCTAATTTCCAACTTTACCCTTCCAACGTCCGTTTCCCGTGGCTTTCACAACAAAAGAGGTAGTGTCTCCATACGAGACTCATCATCGGGCTAATATGCAAAAATACAATGCCTATAGTCGCCCCCACTTTGATGGGACTTGTGCAGTGTGTGACAATGACAATCCTATCAAAGTACGTGCAATGCATTTTCACTTACCTGGCTCGCCAGCTGCCACCTGGTTTTCCCGCTGCTTCGAACTGATTTGCTGATGTATTAGAAATGGTGGCGAGGCACCTCGACCTCTGGGCTTTGTTCCCGAACCACCGAATGTGAATTGTGACTATGATGCAGTGGGCCCTCGACCCTGGGACGCATCTCGGAACTGCAACCGAGAATGGGGGCACCTCGACCCAACACCGCTGACAATAGGGACCTCGCCTTCGAACTGATGATGTAGTGGGCACCTCGACCCTGGGCACCTCGACCCGGAACTACAACCGACAACGGGGGCACCTCGACCCTGGGCACCTCGACCCAACACCGCTGACAATATGGACCTCACCCTCGAACTGATGATGTAGTGGGCACCTCGACCCTGGGCACCTCGACCTGGAACTACAACCGACAACGGGGGCACCTCGACCAAACACCGCTGACAATAGGGACCTCGCCCTCAAACTGATGATGTAGTGGGCACCTCGACCCTGGGCACCTTGACCCGGAACTACAACCGACAACGGGGGCTCCTCGACCCTGGGCACCTCGACCCAACACCGTTGACAATAGGGACCTCACCCTCGAACTGATGATGTAGTGGGCATCTCGACCCTAGGCGCCTCGACCCGAAACTACAACCGACAACGGGGGCACCTCGACCCTGGGCACCTCGACCCAACACCGCTGACAATAGGGACCTCGCCCTCGAACTGATGATGTAGTGGGCACCTCGACCCAATACCGCTGACAAAGTGGGCCTCGCCCTCAAACTGGTACTAATGTGGGCCTCGCCCCAAACTGATACTGACGTGGGCCTCGCCCCAAACTAATACTGATGTGGGCCTCGCCCCAAACTGATACTGATGTGGGTGTAGGACACAGAAACTGGACGACGCATGCTGTTCTAGGCTCGCGGCACTAGTTGGGAGTACGGAGTAGCCACGGGGGACAAACCGAGAGAATAATGGAGTCGCCACCCGGTGTGAACCGGGAAAATGAGATTTAAGGCCGCACTCACCCCTCGCAAGGGAAGACCTCAAACCGTTGGGTTCGGAATGGTCCCTTACTGTGTCACTTGTAATGAAAGGATTTACGTAATAATTTAATCAAGTTTAAGTAACATTTATTTCCAAGGATATCATGCTTCTAAATTCACATGTTCAAGATGAAACTTACACCTAAATTTACATACATTTCACATCTAAGAGTACATGCTTGGAAGTACATCAAAGAGCGACGACGAACATACAACTTCATTGGCATATTGTATTCATGCAAAATACCATAGATAACATGCTAAACTAATTCATTCATGCTCAAACACAACCAACTAGTCATGTATAAAACTATAACATACTAAACATCCTAATCATGCATAAGAAAATAAATATCATACTAAACAATTAAATCATGCTCAAACAACCAACTAGTCATGCATAAAACTATAGCATACTAAACATCCTAATCATGCATAAGAAAATAAATATCATACTAAACAATTAAATCATGCTCAAACACAACCAACTAGTCATGCATACTTAAATATCATAACTAACATGCTTTCTAAATTATTAATTCATGCGAAGAAGATAAGTATCGTATGCCCTCAGGTCTAACCTTTTTGCGTCGTCTTTTGGAAGCACGTTTCACGGCCGTCGGAAGGGTTAATGTTCCACAACTTTTCTGGTTCGCTGGTTCCTCTTTTCCTTCGTTGTCCTGTTGATTTGCTCGCTGTTTTCCCTCCGCTTTGCTGCTGTGGTGCTGCTGTCTCTTAGGCCACCGTTCTGGTTGTTTTAGCTACTGTTTTGTGCGTTTTTAAAGGAGTTGGGGGTGTTGTTTTGTGCGGTTATTCAAGGATTTTAAAGTGCAGTTTTTTAGTGCAGTTTGGGGATTTTAGCCACTGTTTTGAGCTGCTGTTTTTGCTGTTTTGGTTGCTGTTTTTGCTGCTGTTTTTGCTGTTTTTTGCGGTGATTTTAAAGTGCAGTTTTTTAGTGCAGTGAAGGGGAATTTAAGTGCAGTTTTTTGGTGATTTTTGAAGTGTTTTGAGTGCAGTTTTTTGTGGTTTGAGGGTGCAGTTTGGGGCTATTTTTGGTATGAATTAGGGCTGTTTGGGCTGTTTTTGGTATGATTAGTGGGCTGTTTTTCAGGTGCAGTTTGCAGTGAAAGGAGGTGATTTTATGGGCTGTTTGGGCTATCTTTGAGCTGCTGTTTTGGTGGCTGTTTGGGCGTGAACAGGGGCTGTTTTGGGGGGGGCTACAGTGGCGTGTTAGGGGCTGTTTATGAGGGTGCTGTGTTGGCGTGCTTGAGGGCTGTTTGTGAGGCAGTAGGCGTGAGCAGAGGCTTGCAGTGAGGGGCTAGTTGGACGTGTTTGAGGGCTGTTATATGGGGGCTGAATTGGCGTGAGAGAGGGATGCAGTGAGGGGTGTTTTGTGTTGTCTATCTTTTCATGTGTGTGCTCAATATGTGCTCCCTATGTGTTCCATATGTGTTAGGACATTTTGGTTGATTTTAGGCTTCTTTTATAGGCAAGGGAGGAGAGTGTTGGTGGCTTACAACATGCTTGATTTAGGGAGATTCTTCTTAGTGGAGAGTTTGGTGGAGGGTTGGCTTGTGCTATTTTATTGTTTGAATTAGGTGGCTTTGGTGTTTTAGAGAGGCAATGGGCGTGAATATGGTTGGCAAAGGGTGATGGGTGCTAGTTAGTGGGTTAGGTGGACTTTGTTGGAGGTGGAAGTGAGTTGTACATGTTTTGTGTGAGTGGAAGTGAGGTGTGCATGTTTTAGGGAATGTTGGTAGCTAGTGATGTGGGTTGGTGGCAAGTGTTGTGTGAGTGGAATTTGATTGTTTATGTGTATTTAGTTAACTTAGGAGAGTGATAGGCGTGCGGTATGGTGTTTGGGCGTGAGGTGTGGTGTTTGGGCATGGATTTGGTTATTTTTGGTGGGCTTTGGGTATTAGGCTTGGTGTGTGATTGGTAAGTGACTTATGGGTTCTTGGGCCGAGCATACGCGGAGATCCAACGAGCAAATCGAAGCTAGATAACCAAGTTAAATCCAACAATAATTTCAATTTCCAACTTTACCCTTCCGACGTCCGTTTCCTGCAACTTCCATGACATGAAAAGGTAGTGCCTCCTTACGAGACTCGTCATTGGACATGATATGCAAAAATGCAGTGTCTACAGTCGCCCCCACTTTGATGGGACTTGTGTAGTGTGTGACAATGACAATCCTATCAAAGTTACGTGCAATGCATTTTTACTTACCTGGCTCGCCAACTGTCACCTGGTTCACCTGCTGTGTTGAGTTGATGTGGGCCTCGACCCTGGGACGCATCCCCAGAACTGATGATAATGGTGGTCCATTCCCGAACCGTAACTGTAAGGTAGTCCATTCCCGAATCGTGTAGATGAGGCTTTATTCCTCCGAGCTTTATTCCGAACTGTAGATGAGGCTTTCTTCCTCCGAGCTTTATTCCGAACTGTGTTCCATTCTTCGTTTACCATTCTCGGCTTGTTCATTCTCGAACTCTGTTCCATTCTCGGATTACCATTCTCGGCTTGTTCATTCTCGAACTCTGATCCATTCTCGGATTTACCATTCTCGGCTTGTTCATTCTCGAACTCTGATCCATTCTCGGATTTACCATTCTCGGCTTGGTTCATTCTCGAACTCTGATCCATTCTCGGATTTACCATTCTCGGCTTGGTTCATTCTCGAACTCTGATCCATTCTCGGATTTACCATTCTCGGCTTGGTTCATTCTCGAACTCTGATCCATTCTCGGATTTACCATTCTCGGCTTTGTTCATCCTCGAACCCTGATCCATTCTCGGATTACCATTCTCGGCTTGTTCATTCTCGAACTCTGATCCATTCTCGGATTTACCATTCTCGGCTTGGTTCATTCTCGAACTCTGATCCATTCTCGGATTTACCATTCTCGGCTTGTTCATTCTCGAACTCTGTTCCATTCTCAGATTACCATTCTCGGCTTGGTTCATTCTCGAACTCTGATCCATTCTCGGATTTACCATTCTCGGCTTTGTTCATTCTCGAACTCTGTTCCATTCTCAGATTACCATTCTCGGCTTGGTTCATTCTCGAACTCTGATCCATTCTCGGATTTACCATTCTCGGCTTTGTTCATTCTCAAACTCTGATCCATTCTCGGTTTTACCATTCTCGGCTTTGTTCATCCTCGAACCCTGATCCATTCTCGGATTACCATTCTCGGCTTGTTCATTCTCGAACTCTGTTCCATTCTCGGATTACCATTCTCGGCTGAACTGATGCTGATGTCGGTGTGGAGCCTCGCTCCCAAGCTGATATGGGCCTGCCCCCCCAAGCTGATAAAGATGTGGAGCCTCGCCCCAAGATTGCCGTATCTGGAAAGATTAACTGATACTGTAACGGTTCATTTCAACAATATTGTAATACCTCACTTGAGATAATCCTGATAATCAAACATATTTTCGTCCTCAACGAATGCTTCGTGTCAAAACCAGAGAACCTTCAAAGTACTCGTCATACTCAAGTCCACTCTTCTGAATGGGTGATCTGAACTAGACTCCCAGTGTGTGTGTGCTAAGGCTCTTTCGCAGCTTGTTCCTTGAGTAAGCCAACTTGGTGATTTCGCCCCGGAGAATCGAACCAGTGGGTCTAACCAACCTGGATGTCTTAATCACATTCTGTGATTACTTCAGCATACTCAATATGATATGGTCTTCATCTTTTCCTTTCTTTGTCTCATTTTTTCATTTTGAATTTTTTTTTTTTTTCTGACACACCTACCCTTTAAGGTAGCATTTCTCCTCATGGTGGTCCTAATACTCGCCCATGGGTAGCTTCACGCTTATCGGTTATAGGCGGTCTATTTTTCTTTTTCTTTTCATTGTAGAGACTTTTTCTTTGTTTCCAACCATATCATATATCATAGCATCGGTAAACAAGTGTGGACACCCAGGCAAACGGTCATTCACTGACTTACCATCTCTTTGACTAGTCATCTCGTCAACCACTCAGGCTTCCACTGTTGAGATCCTGTAATCAAGTGCTCGTGAGTCTAGCCGAGATCAATCCATTCAGAGTACCGGAAGAGAGTGCGTCTCGCACTTATTGTTTCTATGGTTTCTCCCCGCAGCATACAATGTCATCACCGGACATATGTTTAGCCATCAAGGACTTTATCTCCTTGGGATTCTTCATTTCAACTGCTGGAAACATGGGCTTCGCCCCCTGGAATCCATTCCTGAAACTGATGGGCCTCAACCCTAGGATTGCTTCCCTGAGATTAATACTGATTCTGATTCATTCCTGAGACTGATAATATTGTTGTTGTTTCTGGTTGGCTTGCTTTTGCCGCTTTCTCTTTTCTTCGTTGAAACCTGCAAATACAACATAAAATAAATACGTGCATGGATGTGTAGGTATGCAAGTGTAGAGGTCTTCCCTGTTCATGATGAGTTGGATCCTTATTGGGCTCCTTGGTGCCATATGTTTCTGTTCGCCCTTTGCGGGTTCTCTTTCGTTTGAAATCTGCAAAAACAAAATACAACAACGGATGCAGGTTACGTGTATGCATGTATGCATGAATGAATTTCTTATCCCGTTGGGTTAGGTCTTTTGCCAATTCCTTTGGTGACTGCTCGATCTTTTCTCCCTTAGGCTGAAAACTGCTTTAATCTGTCTTCATCGATTGACTGGGTGAACTTATTCTCTGACAGTCTCACTGCCCTGTTTCCCAATTTCTGAGTAGTAGCTATTCTTCCTTCGAGAATTCCCCGTGTTCTGAGTATTGTTGAATATCATGGTATCGCCAGCTGTCAAATATACTCATATTGTGCAGGTTGAACGAGAGAGACTCAGGCAAGTGAGTGAAATGAACTTCTTTATTATCATGAAAGAGGTTCGAACAAAATCAATGTCTTAAAAAGTAGATTTGCAAAAAACCGGGGAAAATATCTTCTTTGCCTGCAGCATTGTCTTCTTCATCAGCCTATGGTTCTTCATTACTGCCATCTCCTATCCCCATGTAAGAAACTGGGTGGTTGAGAGTTTGGAGGACAAAACTTTCGGGCAGACCGGAGTTGGAGTTGATCATGTAGTTGGGAAGAGGGTTTTTGTATGTGTTGGGTTGTTCTTTTTCAGGGTCGGGTATTTTACGGGTGTCAATGAGGTCTTGGATCTCATGCCTAAGGCGGGTGCAATTGTTGGTATCATGGCCATGTTGCTGGGTGGAAGTAACAATAAAGGTTCACGTTTAAGTGTGGCGGTGGAGGATTTGGAAGTGGTTTGCCTTCTAAGGGTTTCAAGAGTCCTTGCCCCTTCAACTTTTCAAACACTTTTGACAAAGGCTTTCCCAAGTTAGAGAAATGCCGGTCCCTGATGGCGGTAACCTCGGCAGTAGCGGGTTTGGTCTCAGAGTGTCCTCCAAAAGTTCTTTTATTCTGGCCATAGAACTTCCTATTCTCAGTTTCCTCTTCTTCAATGTCCATGACAGTTTCCCTCAACTGTCGAAAATCTGTGATCATGGAGGTCATCCTCCTCAGCTTACCATAAATAGAGGGTTTGGTGCCCTTGATTATCATCTTTATCTGGTCTTTCTCTGAGGGTCGAGTCTGCATTTTCAGAAGCTGGCTCCTCCAGCGATCTACATAGTCTTTGAAGCTCTCCTCCGGCCTCTGTTTAATATTCTCCAGATCCCGGAGTGATAGATCAATCTCCAGATCAGTAACATATTGCTTCAGAAAAGCATCAGCTAGTTCCCTCCAGTCTTCCTTAACCTTTTTCTCAAGGCTGTGATACCATACTACGGGTGCCCCCTCGAGCGACATTCCAAACATCTTCTGCACTTGGCGCTGAGATAAGCCAACTGAACTCATGACCGATACAAACTGTCGGAGATGCACTCTTGGATCTCCATTCCCATTGAACTTAGCCATATCGGGCATCTTGAACTGAGCAGGCAACTGTTCTTCGAAAGTCATCGAATCATAGTTTAGTAAGTCTTCGTCCTTACCCTTCATCTTACGAGTAACTGACTCTACTTGGTCACGGGAGTTTCTGTAATTCTGCCCGAGACCCAACTGTTCTCTCAGCAGCATAATCAGCCATATCATCATCAAAAGCGGGGATGTCATCACTAGTCTTGTTCGGAGGCTCTTCACGTCTCTCATTTTCAGAGCTTCCCCCAGCACGGGGCACAACCATATTAGCCATAGCAGTAGCCAAGGCTTGCAACTGTTCAGTAACCTTGGTGAGATTGTTCTCTAGTTGATCCACGCGGGATATCTCATTACCAGATTCACTCATGGTTGTTACTGTCTTCTTGGTGAGTCTTTTCCCTTCCCTAACCCAACGGGTATCTATGATGGCTTTTTAAAACATAAGGGTTAGCATGATGCATGTATGCGTGAGGTGTATGAGGTACATATGACATGCTAAGTAAATTAAAACTCTCAAACGAATCGGCTCGTTATCATTTTAGAATTTTTCGAGCTAATTATCATAGGAGTGAACCCATCCCAGTTTAAATGGCCCAATGAGTTCACATCTCATGGCAAAGAACCCGACTAGATCCAAATAATAACGTTCCGAACACAATCACAAAGCGGCTCATTAATCACTTAGAAGCCTTTGGCCCAATAGTCATGACATACGTTCTTGTCCCGGCTTAAATGGCCCAACAAGCCCATATCCCATGACAAGTGGTCCAAATAGATCCAAACGACAATGTTCCCAAACACAAGCATAGAAGAAAGACGATGCAAACATGACATGATAATTTCTACACAATGGCCCATCGACATTTTAGAAGCTTTGGGCCTAATAGTCATAAGATACGAACTCGCCCCAGTTTAAATGGCCCAACAAGTTCGCATTTCTGATAAAAGGTCCAACTGCCTCCAAATGGAAATGGCCCATAAGCACATACTCAAGGAAATAATTGTTACTTTAGCCAACCCGGTCTATGGGTGGTTAGCGAGAGTATAGACAAAGGCTCTCACTGGCGAAGGATGGCTCACAACTAGGTCTCCCCACTCAAGGGTTCGAGCGACCAAGTGAGCACACCCCTTTTATACACTAAGGTACGTGCCAATGAGCTATGGTGTGCGACAGACTGTCAAATGGATTTCCCGTTGTAGATTCCCCAGAGGGAAGGTGGAGCGAGGCTCACTTAAGTACCCAAAGCCTCTTAGGCTCTTATCGCTTGGTGTCAGGAATAAACAACGAGTCCTCCAAATTAGTCCATCACAAAGGCTACGAGTAGATGGCCATTTAGGTGCCCTCACAGCTTTTCCTTCTAGAAAGGTAGTGAGTGAAGGAAGACATCAAACCATTACCTAGCCTTAAAGTGCCCTTGATTAAACCCTTGCTTTTATCCACTATAGACACGGTCAATTAAAACATAAATCCAAACATTACAAGACAATATTTTCGGGGCCGATTCTCTATCCCCAGTGGAGTCGCCAGACTGTAGGACACAGAAACTGGACGACGCATGCTGTTCTAGGCTCGCGGCACTAGTTGGGAGTACGGAGTAGCCACGGGGGACTAAACCGGAGAATAATGGAGTCGCCACCCGGTGTGAACCGGGAAAATGAGATATAAGGCCGCACTCACCCCTCGCAAGGGAAGACCTCAAACCGTTGGGTTCGGAATGGTCCCTTACTTGTGTCACTTGTAATGAAAGGATTTACGTAATAATTTAATCAAGTTTAAGTAACATTTATTTCCAAGGATATCATGCTTCTAAATTCACATGTTCAAGATGAAACTTACACCTAAATTTACATACATTTCACATCTAAGAGTACATGCTTGGAAGTACATCAAAGGAGCGACGAACATACAACTTCATTGGCATATTGTATTCATGCAAAATACCATAGATAACATGCTAAACTAATTCATTCATGCTCAAACACAACCAACTAGTCATGTATAAAACTATAACATACTAAACATCCTAATCATGCATAAGAAAATAAATATCATACTAAACAATTAAATCATGCTCAAACAACCAACTAGTCATGCATAAAACTATAGCATACTAAACATCCTAATCATGCATAAGAAAATAAATATCATACTAAACAATTAAATCATGCTCAAACACAACCAACTAGTCATGCATACTTAAATATCATAACTAACATGCTTTCTAAATTATTAATTCATGCGAAGAAGATAAGTATCGTATGCCCTCAGGTCTAACCTTTTGCGTCGTCTTTTGGAAGCACGTTTCACGGCCGTCGGAAGGGTTAATGTTCCACAACTTTTCTGGTTCGCTGGTTCCTCTTTTCCTTCGTTGTCCTACTGATTTGCTCGCTGTTTTCCCTCCGCTTTGCTGCTGTGTTGCTGCTGTCTCTTAGGCCACCGTTCTGGTTGTTTTAGCTACTGTTTTGTGCGTTTTTAAGGGAGTTGGGGGTTGTTTTTGTGCGGTTATTCAAGGATTTTAAAGTGCAGTTTTTTAGTGCAGTTTGGGGATTTTAGCCACTGTTTTGAGCTGCTGTTTTTGCTTTTTTGGTTGGTTTTTGCTGCTGTTTTGCTGCTGTTTTTGCTGTTTTTGCGGTGATTTTAAAGTGCAGTTTTTTAGTGCAGTGAAGGGGAATTTAAGTGCAGTTTTTTGGTGATTTTTGAAGTGTTTTGGAGTGCAGTTTTTTTTGGTTTGAGGGTGCAGTTTGGGGCTATTTTTGGTATGAATTAGGGCTGTTTTGGGGCTGTTTTTGGTATGATTAGTGGGCTGTTTTTCAGGTGCAGTTTGCAGTGAAAGGAGGTGATTTATGGGCTGTTTGGGCTATCTTTGAGCTGCTGTTTTGGTGGCTGTTTGGGCGTGAACAGGGGCTGTTTGGGGGGGGGCTGCAGTGGCGTGTTAGGGGCTGTTTATGAGGGGGCTGTGTTGGCGTGCTTGAGGGCTGTTGTTTGTGAGGCAGTAGGCGTGAGCAGAGGCTTGCAGTGAGGGGCTAGTTGGACGTGTTTGAGGGCTGTTATATGGGGGCTGAATGGCGTGAGAGAGGGATGCAGTGAGGGGTGTTTGTGTTGTCTATCTTTTCATGTGTGTGCTCAATATGTGCTCCCTATGTGTTCCATATGTGTTAGGACATTTTGGTTGATTTTAGGCTTCTTTTATAGGCAAGGGAGGAGGAGAGTGTTGGTGGCTTACAACATGCTTGATTTAGGGAGATTCTTCTTAGTGGAGAGTTTGGTGGAGGGTTGGCTTGTGCTATTTTATTGTTTGAATTAGGTGGCTTTGGTGTTTTAGAGAGGCAATGGGCGTGAATATGGTTGGCAAAGGGTGATGGGTGCTAGTTAGTGGGTTAGGTGGACTTTGTTGGAGGTGGAAGTGAGTTGTACATGTTTTGTGTGAGTGAGTGGAAGTGAGGTGTGCATGTTTTAGGGAATGTTGGTAGCTAGTGATGTGTGTTGGTGGCAAGTGTTGTGTGAGTGGAATTTATGATTGTTTATGTGTATTTAGTTAACTTAGGAGAGTGATAGGCGTGCGGTATGGTGTTTGGGCGTGAGGTGTGGTGTTTGGGCATGGATTTGGTTATTTTTGGTGGGCTTTGGGTATTTAGGCTTGGTGTGTGATTTGGTAAGTGACTTATGGGTTCTTGGGCCGAGCATACGCGGAGATCCAACGAGCAAATCGAAGCTAGATAACCAAGTTAAATCCAACAATAATTTCAATTTCCAACTTTACCCTTCCGACGTCCGTTTCCTGCAACTTCCATGACATGAAAAGGTAGTGGCCTCCTTACGAGACTCGTCATTGGACATGATATGCAAAAATGCAGTGTCTACAGTGGGCCTCGCCCCAGATGCTGATACTGATTGGGCCTCGCCCCAAACTGATACTGACATGGGCCTCGCCCCATACTGATACTGATGTGGGACTCACCCTCAAGCTGATACTGATGTGGGCCTCGCCCCCAAACTGATACTGATGAACTGGTGGGATGTGAGGTGGTTCATTCCCGAACCTTGTTGTGTGAGGTGGTCCATTCCGAACCATGCTTCATTCTTGGAGAGTGCATTCCCGGCTTGTTCATTCCCGAACCGTGCTCCATTCTTGGAGTGCCATTCTCGGCTTGTTCATTCCCGAACCTTGCTCCATTCTCGGAGTGCCATTTCCCTGGCTTGTTCATTCTCGAACTGTGCTCCATTCTCGGAGTGCCTTTCTCGGCTTTGTTCATTCTCGAACTCTGATCCATTCTCGGATTACCATTCCCGGCTTGTTCATTCTCGAACTCTGATCCATTCTCGGATTACCATTCCCGGCTTGTTCATTCTCGAACTCTGATCCATTCTCGGATTACCATTCTCGGCTTGTCCATTCTCGAACTCTGATCTATTCTCGGATTACCATTCTCGGCTTGTTCATTCTCGAACTCTGATCGATTCTCGGATTACCATTCCTGGCTTGTTCATTCTCGATCTCTGATCCATTCTCGGATTACCATACCTAGTAGAACTGATCTGATATCTCCATACCCGGAGTGCCGTATCTGGCAGAGCTGATCTGATATCTCCATTCCCGAAGTGCCGTACCTGGCAGAACTGATCTGATATCTCTATATCCAGAGTGCCGTACCTGGCATAACTGATACTGAACCAATGTGGGCCTCGCCCCCATAATACCATACCCAGCAGAACTAATACTGAACCAATGTGGGCCTCGCCCCAGAATGCCATACCCGGCATAACTAATACTAAACCAATGTGGGCCTCGCCCCAGAATGCCATACCCGGTAAGCCTGCTATTGATGCTGATGATAATGTGGGCCTCGCCCCCAGAGTGCCATACCCGGCAAAACTGATGCTGATAATAATGTGGGCCTTGCCCCCAGAATGATGTGGGCCTCGCCCCAAACTGATACTGATATGGGCCTCGCCCCTGTGACTCATCCCCAAGACTGAAACTGATATGGGCCTCAACCCTGGGACTCATCCCCAAAACTGATTCATTTCTGAAACTGACTGTACTGTTGCTACTTCTGATTGGCTTGTCTTTGCCGCTTTTCTTTTTCTTCTTCAAAACCTGTGAATACAAAACAAAACAAACACAAAAAGAGAATGCAAAAATATGTTACCTGTATGCATGCATGCATGAATGAATTTCTTATTCCACTGGGTTAGGTCTTCCGCCAGTTCTCCAGGTGATTGCTCAGTCTTCTCTCTGGTCTCATGGCTCAATTTCTTGTTATTCTTCTTATTCACGGGGTGGTAGACTGGTCGCTCCCAATCTTGATTTAGCTTTCTGCTCTCCGTTGTTTGCACTTGGTCAAGATGAACCACATGGTGGGGCCTTCCATATCAACATGCTATTACAAGCTACGAACTAGTTTCAATAGTTATACATATTATCGTCCTAAAAGAATGCCCAGTAATGAAACCAGAGAACCTTCAAAACATTCAACGCAACTTAAATCCAAGTCTTTGAATAAGTGATCTAAGCTAGACTCAAAGTGGTGTGTGCAAAGGTTCCTTCACAGTTTGATCCTTAAGTAAGCCAACTCAATGATTTCGTTTCAAAAATCGGGATCGATGGGTCAAACCAACCTAGATGTCTCAATTATGCCTGCAGTTGCTTTTCTGTGCTCAATGTGGTATGGTTTTCTTTCTCTTTTGTCTCTCTATTTTCTTTCTTTTCTTTTGAATTTTCTTTTTTCCTTTTTCTTTTCTTTTTTGCTTTTTTTTTTTTTTGACACACCTACCCTTTAAGGTAGCATTTCTCCTCATGGTGGTCCTAATACTCGCCCATGGGTAGCTTCACGCTTATCGGTTATAGGCGGTCTACTTTTTTTTACTTTAGAGACTTTTCTTTTATTTTCAACCATACCACACATCATAACACAAGCAAGTCATGATAGACATCTAAGTAAACAGTTATTCACCGACCTACAATTTCTTCGACTAGTCACTTTGCTAACTACTCAAGTTTTCACCGCTAAGAACCATAATCAGGTGCTTACGAGTCTAACATAGAACAATTACTCAAAGCGTCAGATAAAAGCATGTCAAGGGTTTATCGTTTCTAAAGTTCACTCTAAAGCAATCAATTTCATCATCGGACTTACGTCTGACTATTAAGGACTAAACTACCTTTTTTTTTTCTTTTTCTTTTTCTTTTTCTCTTTTTTTTCTTATTTTTTTTTCATTTTTTCTTTTTCTTTTCTCTCTTTTTTTCCTTCATTTTTTTTTCCTTTTTTTCTTTTTCTTATCACTTTTTTTTCCTTTTTTCTAAAGGCCCCCCCAATGGTCTTTCTATCCTTGCCGTAAGGTTCTCTGTTCCTCGGTTTCCTTTTCCACGATATCCATGTTTGCTAAACTCATCTTGACAAACCCCTTTTTTCTCCCTAACCCAACGGATATCTATGATGGCTTTTAAGACACAAAGGGGTAACATGATGCGTGTATGCATGAGATGCATGCGATGTATGAGATATAATATGCATGTGGTTTTCAAAAGCATAAAGGGGCAACTCAATAGGATATATAACTATGGTTCACATGTACGTTTATGACAATGCCTTTGATTGAACTCCCTCAACCCACTATAGAAACGGTCAACTAATGCACAAATTATACACATCACAAGACATGATTTCGGGGCCGATTCTCTATCCCCAGTGGAGTCCCCAGACTGTAGACAACAGAACCTGGGTGACACATGCTCTAGGCTCGCGGCCTAGTTGGGAAGTACGAAATACCATGGAGTCGCCACCCGGTGTGAACCGGGACAAAGATTTAAGGCCGCACTCACCCCTCGCAAGGGAAAACCTCAAACCGTTGGGTTCGGAATGGTCCCTTACTTATGTCACTTGTGATGATATAATTTGTGCAATGAACTAACCAAGTCTACTCAATAATCATGCTCAAGGGTACTTAGATCTAACATGCTTTCATCCAAATAACTCCACGCAATGTAACACAACGAGCATATTGAACCATTAAATCAACATGTATAAATCATTATCAAAACACATCATAAACTAATAACATGCATAAGGAACAACCTAAATATGCTTTAACAAATAAATAACAAACTAAATTAAACAATGCTTTAAATAATAAATAAACGGCCTAGAACTATGACATGCTCAAATACAAATTTGGATGAGAGGAGATACGTGCATCTTAAGTGGTACGTGGTGTTGTACCCCGAGTGCAGACCGCAATACCGTCCATTCGGAATCGGCTACGGAATTTACGTCTGGGTTTCCATCCGATATACCACAAAAGGGAACACACATCCCCCTCATCCAATAATCACATCATGCCTCAAACGACTCTCATGCAATAATATTTTTAAAATAAATAAAATAAATGAAAGAGGATAAATAAAAAGGTGCCCTCAGGTCTAACCTCTTTTGTCGTCTCACGAAAGGGCGTTACACGTCCGTCGGAAGGGTTGTTGCTCCGCAACTTTTCTGGTTCACTAATCCAACGTTTTTCCTCGCTGTTTCATTGTTCGGGCTACTGTTTTACTTTGTTTTGCTGCTGTTTTGAGGGTATTTTCTGGTCACTGTTTTGGGTTTATTTTGGGGTGTTTTTGTCTCAGTTTGTTGTCTATTTGAAGGCAGATTTTGGGACTATTTCGGTGGTTAATAGGGGCATTTTTCAGAGGGCTAAGTGCGTACAGTTTTATGTGTTATTGAAGGCTTTGAATGGTGTGGCTGGCAGTCTTTGGGTTGAGGGGCAGTCGTGGATAATTACGTGGTTTATTGGCAGTTGTTGGCGTGGATGTGTGAGAATCGGTGAGGCAGGTGTGGGCTAAATATTTGAGGGTTGTGGCATAGTTTTGTGGGTGTGAGTGTAGTGAAGGGTCAGGCTCTTTGTGGCGTGAAGACTGGTGTGCTCGTGGTGTGTTTAATGGACAGTTAGCGTGAGATGGCTAGGTGCGTGGAGGGCAGGTGTGTGATGGCTTGAAGTTGAGTTAATGTGCGGCTAATTGAAGGTGCTAGGTGGCTCTAATTGAAGGTGCTGAAGGCAATGTGTTGTTGTTTGAATTGGGCTTCACGTGATTTGTTTGAGGCTTATGGCGTGTTAGTGGGTAGGCGTGTTGCTTGTAGTTGAAGCGGTGGGGATCTGAGCGTGGAAGGTTAAGTTTGGTGAAGGCAAATGAGGCAAGTGTGTGCGTTGAAGTGAGAGGGGACCAAGTGAGCTAGGGTTTATATGAATGCCGAGAGTGATGGAAGGGTTAGCCATCTGAAGATTAGGGTTTCTTTGCTATGAATGTGGTGAATTGTCGTGCTGTGTGGGGCAGTGAGTGGAGGGTTGTGAAGTCAGGGAACGTGTGTTGAGGCAGCTTGAGGGCTGAAGCGGTGAGGTTGGTTTTTTGTGTCTATGGGCTGAGCGTGGCTGTTTATTGTATCAGGGCGTGTTGAATCAGCAATGAAGGGTTAATTGTGGGCTGTTATTGGTGCAAACGAGGGGCCATTTGAATGGAGAACTGCGCTGCTGCGTGAGGCTGTGATTTTGGCGTTTTGGTGAAGTGCGTGAACTGGCTGAAGAAGGTGTTATGGATTAGGGTTTCGGCTAATGTGTGTACGGTTTCTTAGGGTGTTGATCGCTGGTGCTTTGATCGGTAAAGAGGGTAATGAGAGTAGAGAGCTTAGGGTTGGGTTATGTTATTCTTTTATAGTGAGAGGGTAGGGGAATTTTATTTTAATTTGGTGAGTGGTTTATTTTTTTTAGGAAAAGATTTATTTAATTTTGGTATTAGTTTTAATTTAAATTTAATTTGTTTTAATTTAATTTAAATTGGAATTAAATTAGGAATGTGATTTAATTTGTGAAATGTGTTTTAATTTAATTTAATTTAATTTTGTTTTAATTATTTATTTGTGAGATGTGTTTTAATTTGTTTTTTAATTATTTAATTTGTGAGATGTGTTTTAATGGGTTTGGTGTGTTTAAAATAGAGGTCCAACAAGCGAACCCGAAGCGAAACAAGCGAGTTAAATCTGACAAAATGCTAATTTCCAACTTTACCCTTCCAACGTCCGTTTCCCACGGCTTTCACAACTAAAGAGGTAGTGTCTCCATACGAGACTCATCATCGGGCTAATATGCAAAAATGCAATGCCTACACTTGGTTAATTATTTATATACACCATTTTTTTCCTTTTCTTTGAGATGCTTCCTCCAATTAAACTAGAGCACTGAATATTACAAACTTTTCACTTACAACTCATGTCTGTATGTTACCATGCATGTTGTTGATAAACCTGTCAACTGAGCATATGACTATCCAATTTAGTCAGTATTATGGAGAATTCACAAATTTAAATAATTAAAAAGGAAATAAACAAAAATTAACTTGTTACGAAATAGGTTGAGATACGTCTCAGGAGTGGAAATTCCTTACTCAGCTATCTCACACCAATTTCACCTTATTAGTCAAGTTAAAAACATAAAAACACAAAATACATATTTATTTTTTTTTATTTTTCAATTTGTTTTTTAAATTTTTGAAATTTTGACTAAAAACCAAGCAAAAACAACACAACGAAAAAAATAGAAATAAGATACAAATAAGCTATTCCCCTCCCCCAAACCTAATTGAGACATTGTCCCAAATGTCTAAAAAGTAGAAGAAGAGTTTAGAAGACAATACCTGGTTAGCTGGAATTCATATCTAAAAAGAAAATTAAAGGTTAAGATCTAGATTTATCGGACGCTTCTTACCACGATAATTATCAGACCAATTAATCTTTGAAAGGATAGGGTCAATTTATGGTTTAAAGCTTAAAAGTTGTTCAATTAAATCATGGGCAGTTCTGGCAGTAATGAAGATATCTTTTACAGGTTTTGAAAGGAACCTATTTCTTTGGGCATCATCAAGAAACACAATGAAAGTCATAAAATCCATCAACGTTAAATAGTCCAATTGGTTATTGGTGTATGTTCAAGTTCACCCAAGATAGCACTGTAAAAATTTCATCCATCATGCCCAAGCCACCTGGCAAAGCAATAAAAGCATCAACACGATTAGTCATTTCAACCAGTCGTTCAGACAGACCTGGCATGATGCATTCATCTCCGTTTGATGGTCCTATCAGATTCGCCTCTGCTAAAGGTTTTGGGATGATTCCCAAAACTTGACTTCCTCCTTCATGTACTGCCCTTGAAACGTACCCCATTAGTCCAAGATTGCCACCGCCATATACTAAGTGCATATTCCTTTCAGTTATGACTCTACCCAATTCTTGTGCTACTGCAGCAAACTCTGGCTTAGGACCAACATTAGTACCACAAAACACACAGATATTTACAACTCGTATTCTTGAAGTTGCTTCCATTTTTTATGTATTTATTTCTCAAATATGGATGAATTCAAGAGTGAAATAACGAGTTGAATTTATAGATCCTAAAAAAGGGTAAGTAATAATAGCACTAGTACCTGCCAAATGACAATTATTAGCTAAAAAGTAAAATAAATCATGAAAGTCAAAAAGTCTGGATCCTGTCGGAGAAAATAAAAGAAAATAACAAAACAAATAATAATTATTAGTTAAAGACAAAGAAATAATAATATGTACAGATAGTTACAGCTTAATTGACATCTATGCGTCAGGGACAAGCTTCCCATCCAATTTTCTTATAAATTGGAAAACAAAGTCTTTTAAAGTCAGATTCCCGAGACTTCATTGTTGTATTTCTTTTCAAAACTGTGCATGTAACATGCGAATCACGTGATACACATATCCACTAGAATGCGTCTCAAGAGTCAATGATATGTCATCCAAATACTCCTTACTCATGTTATCCCTAATGAATTTAATTTTATCTTCTCTATTATCAGACACCATTCCTAAAGAACGACAATGAGTATTACATGCCATGCGTGCATATTTATAGTACAAACACCTACTCTTTTAGCTATTCTTTTCTTTGCATAGGTGTTTTTTCCTAAACCAGACAAATATGAAATAAAAGAGTCAGAAGATACACCTGCCAATCAGACTCGTGCTTCAATAATCCAACGAATGTTATTAGGAATAACTTTGATCATCAGAAGTCTCATCCGTTCCATGCAAGCTTTGTAGACTTTCATTAGAGAGTTTTGAGGGAGAAAAGGAAATTTCTTGTGAAGATTTGCGAGAACGTCTTCCATCCTGAAATGTGACTTTACCTACAAAAATTAAACACACAAAAATAAATCACACCAAATCTTAATATATATACACAAATTGCATGGGTTGCCTCCCTGCTAGCACTAAGTTTAACGTCGTCAGAAGACGCACCTGCCAATCGGACTCATGCTTCAATAATCCAACGAATGTTATTAGGAATAACTTTGATCATCAGAAGTCTCATCTGTTCCATGCGAGCTTTGTAGACTTTCATCAGAGAGTTTTGAGGGAGAAAAGGAAATTGCTTGTGAAGATTTACGAGAACGTCTTCCATCTTGAATTGTAACTTTACCTATAAAAATTAAACACACAAAAATAAATCACACCAAATCTTAATATATATACACAAATTGCATGGGTTGCCTCCCTACTAGCACTAAGTTTAACGTCGTCAGCTAGACATGACTGCCCGAATGCTAGGCTGGATTTTAAAGTTTGACACTTTCTTTTTGTCGCTCAAATGATTCTCCCCAGTAGTGCTTGACACGCTTGCTATTAACCTTGAATGTTTTATTGGAGTTGGGATCATGTAACTCAACGGCTCTATCTGGTAAAACTTGGGTGATTAAGAATGGACCTGACCACCGCGATTTTAACTTCCCAGTGAAAATTTTCAACCTTGATTTGTTTAACAATACCCGCTGCCCCGGTTCTAGTTGTATGCGCACTAACTTCTCATCATGTCTCTTCTTGGTCTTTTCTTTTGTAGAATTTGGTATTCTAAAAAGGTTGTATGTGAAATTCCTCCAATTCGTTGAGTTAGTGGAACTGTTTCTCTCATGTTGCTTGTATTTCAAGATTTAATTCTTCAGTGTGCAGTACGCTTTATCTTCAAGCTTCACAGGCAAATGACACACTTTAAGTTTGTCAGTGGAACTTTGCATTGCATCGGAGTTCTGGATGGTACTATCTATCATATCAAGTCTGAAACATTACTCTTTCTTTTCATCATTCGGGAATTCCATGGCTTTGAAAACATTGAATGTTACTTCTTGGTCCTGTACCCTCATTGTTAGTTAAATTTTTTATACATTAATAATGGTTCGACCTGAAGCAAAGAATGGTCTCCCGAGGATGATAGGCACGTCTTAATTTTCCTCCATGTCAAGGACAATAAAATCTGCTGGGAAAATGAATTTGTCAACTTTGACCAGCACATCTTCAACTACACCTCTCGGAAATGTAACCGTTCTATCAGCAAGTTGCAAAGAGATTAAGGTGGGCTTTGCTTCTCCAATTTGCAGTTTCGTGTAAATAGACAAAGGCATCAAGTTAATACTCGCAACTAAATCACACAAAGCCTTACCGAAGTTATGTTCTCATATGGTGCACGGGATGGTGAAACTGCCAGAATCTTTCAACTTTGGGGATAACTTCCTCTGAATGATGGCGCCGCATTCTTCTGTCAATGCTATTGTCTCGTAATCTCGTAAACTTATTTTCTGTGACAGAATATATTTCATGAATTTGACATAGCTGGGCATTTGTTCCAACGCTAATGTTGATATGCAGTTTTTTGAAGATCTCCGGAATCGAGCAACTGCTTGTCCAATTTATTTTTCTGGAGACACTGTGGAAAAGGTGGAGGTGGAGTGAATCTTTCTCGATCATTTTCTTTTGCCTCTTTTTCCTCCATCTGTGGATTAGCTTTGCTATTTTTTTTGGAACTTCCTCAGTAAATGCCTTGACTCCAGGATCTTTGTTGATTTCAGTACCGCTTTTCAAAGTGATGGCATGACATTGCTCATTCCCTATGTTCCTTAGATTTGGTTCTGTGTTGCTATGAAGGTTACCTTGCGGTCTATAACTCTGAGCATTAGCCAGTTGTCCCAATTGATTTTCCAGAGTCTTTATAGAAGCAGTTAGGCTTTGATTCATTGCTGCTTGGGCTTGAAATATCGCATCATAATTGGCTTCTTATTTTTTAAACATCTGGGCAAGCGCTTCCGTTATTCCTAGTTCATTTTCATACTTCTGGCCTTTGTTTTGTTGTTGGAATCTGGGCGGTGGATTGTTCCTTTGCCCTGAATTGTTGCTCCATGTGAAATTGGGATGATTCCTCCAACCTGGGTTGTAGGTATTGGAATATGGATTGTTTCAATGTTTGTCGAAGTTGCTGACATAGTTCACCATCTCATCATATTGGTTGTATGATTCTGCCTCTGGTGCTCCTCCATATGGTGAACCTGTGGATACATCATTAACCTTCATATTAAGAGTTTCCATGAGTTTTCATATCTGATCGAGCTTGGCATTCATTGTTTTGTTGGCTCCAACTTTGTAAATTCCTGCTATTCGTTGGATCATGCTCCTTTCTGTTGGCCACAAAGAATTGTTGTTGGCCATTTCTTTAATTAAATCCCAGGCCTGATCTTCTCATTTTTCCATTAAAGCTCTTCCAGCTGTAACATCTATTGTGGTTCTCATTAGTCCAGAAAGTCCATTATAGAAGGTTTGGACTTGTAATCACTTTGCAATTTCATGGTGAGGACATTTTTTGAGCAACTCCTTGTACATTTCCCAAGCTTCGCAGAGGGATTCAGAGTCATGTTGTACAAAGAATGTAATGTCGTTCCTCGGCTTTGCTGTTCTGGTTGGGGGAAAGTACTTTTCAAGGAATTTGGTGGCAAGAGTGTTCCAAGTTGTGATGGAACCTGCTGGTAGTGAATGTAGCCAAACCGTAGATCTGTCTTTCAAAGAATATGGAAACACACGCAGTCGCATTGGTTCTTCAGCTGCTCAGTTGTAATTGAATGTGCCAAAAACTTCTAGGAAGTTGTTGATGTGGGCATTATGATCTTCAGCTGCTTTCCCCCAAAACTTTACTGACTCTTGTATCATCTGAATGCGTGTTTTGATGTCACACATATTTTCTGATAAGGGAGGAAGTACAATACATGATATGAAGCCGTCAACCACCGGAATTGTTCTGTCTCGAATGGGAATTGGTGGTGCAACTTCCAAGGTTCAGGTTCCATGTTGATCAGTGCTTCTTGACCTTCTCGCCTTTCCCTTCTCAACTGTTTGATGGTTCTTTCAATGTCTGGGTCAAGCAGTCGGATTTCAAAGCTTCTTGTTTCTTCTCATGTACTGATTGAGAACCTAAAACACAAGAGATTAAAAATAATAAGTAAAAAGAAATTAGACAAATGTAAAGGTATATAACCTAAAAATTAATAGTAAAAGATAAATAAGTCTGTGGTAACGGCGCAAAAAACTTGATTGATGATCACACACGTTAAACAAGTGCACGTATCGCTCAAATAGTATAAAATGTATCGATCCCACAAGGTCTTAATACTTATGCTATCAATTTATGACGTTAAATGTTTACAAGTATCTAATAGATTGGTTGTTGATCGGATGGTGATTTTTGTCTGAAACAAGTAAATAAAACGGTGCGAAAGTAAATTAAAGGAAAAATCAATATTATAAAACTATCTAGGGTTGTGAATCCTTCCAATATCTTTTAAAGATGAAGTGATTATCTTATGTTTGTGAAATATATCAGTTTATTAACCTGGAACATGAAAATATGCAAAAGCCTCTATTGATGGTCAGATGCAAACACCCAAAATACCCAATTAATCGTATGTCTATGTTAACCAAGTTACTTGAATTATTTAAGACTAAGTTCCAATTGTGGCTACCCCCGCCCGACATGTATATGTCTATCATGGAAGGAAATATACCTAAGAGTCTTTTGCCCCAATGTGAGATCGTGAGCTATTGAGTCTAAGGTTGAAACCTAAAATCCATTCGTCAAGTTCATTTTAAGTTTACCAAATCAATCTTATTAGTGGCCAATTAATAAGAAGTATTAAGCTTAATGATCAGTGATAAACACACACGTTACGCAAACGCACGTATCGCTCAAGTAGTAAAAAATGTATCGATCCCACGAGGCCTTAATACCTATGATATCAATTTATGACGTTAAATGTTAATGAGTATCTAATAGATTGATTGTTGTTTGGATGGTGATTTTTTCTAAAACAAGTAAATAAATAGTGCGAAAGTAAATTAAAGGAAAATTCAATATTATAAAACTATCTAGGGTTGTGAATCTTTCCAAAATCTTTTAAAGATGAAGTGACTATCTCATGTTTGTGCAATATATTGGTTTATTAACTTGGAACACAAAGTTATGCAAAAGCCTATTCCGATGGTCTGATGCAAACACCCAAATAACTTAATTAACTATATTCATATGTTAATCAAGTTACCCGAATTCATTAAGATTAAGTTCCAATTATGGCTACCCCCGCCCGACGGGTATATTCATATCCTGAAAGGAAATCTACCTAAGAGACATTTACGCCAAGGTGAGATCGTGGGCTATTAAGTCTAAGGCTAAACCTAAAATCCCTTTTCCAAGTTCAATTTAAGTTTACCAAATCAATCTTATAAATAGCCAGTTAACAAGAAACATTAAGATTAAGACTCAATAAATAAACCTTTATATTACCCAAGGCACAAAATAACCACTTATAAACTGGTGATATTGGAATTCATCACAACCCTAGATAAGGGGTTTAGTTACCACACATATCTAGGACTATTAAAGATATAAATAAAGTAAATGACATAAAGAAAAACTTGGAAATTAAAAAGATAAATTAACAATAAAGAAAATAATGGGGTTAGAGTTTCCACTTTTATTACTTCTAATTTAGATATCTCACTTATTATAATATATAAACTTGCATGACATTACCAACCGACCATATAGGCGGTATCCTGATTAAGTCAAATTTTAGATTAATTCCAACTGACCATAAATGCGGTATCCCATTAAGTCTGGTTAAAATCAATTTAATTAAGTCCAACTGACCATAAAAGTGGTATCCTATTAAGTCGGATTTTAAAATAGTTTATATATTATAATTAAGGGAGATTATTCTAAATATTAGTAATAAAAGCTTTACCTTTCACCCCAGCAGAGAGGTTTACCTCCTCATACTGAAAAATAAAATAAAGAAAGATTTATTGGATAAAATAAAAATTAAATAAAAGAAAGCTGTAAATAAACAAACAGGATACAATCTTCTTAGTATTCTTAAGGAATCCCCAGAAGAATGTATGAATTTTCCTTCTGATTTCGGCCTCAATTTATAGGCCAAATTTTGTCATGTGCGTCGTGACGCTGACATCATTGCTTATGTCAATAAGGACACATGTCGGCTAGTTGCCTAATTGATTAATGATGTCATGATAACACGTGTCGATAGCATAGTAACACAGGCGCATCGCGACGCATAGAGTTTTACACGTCGTGATGCGTAAATGGCAATGTTTCCATATTTTGTCTTTTTTCGCTATTTTGGCCCCGATTTGATTCCAGTGAGTCCTGAAACCTTATTTATCTACAAAATACAACAAAAAACATCAAAATATTCACAAATCTCGAGAAACTATACAAAATATTAAGTAAATGGGAGGGTAAATATTGATATATTTACCGTTTATCAGGTTGGTAAATGATATTGAACATATCCTCTACCTCGGGTCGGTTATATGTTTGCCTAAGGTCGATCGTTAGGAAGACTCGGGTTGGTCATGTGGAAGACTCGGGTCGGTCCTGTAGAAGTCTCGACGTTCAGCATCTGGCATCGCGACAAAGAATATGAAATGCATCCTACCTAAGTCTGCTAGTATGGATGTCACGACGCTCCCAATATGGAGTCGCAATGCTCATGACCTAGCGTCGCGATGCGTAACAGAAACAATTTCATTTCATTTCAATTACAACTTAGGATGTTAGAGGCCACCCTAGGGGTTTCGTATCAGCTCATATACATGTATTATGTCATGTTACAAGCATAATTCACGACTTGTATACTAATTAAGTTTATAAATTATAGATCATCGCAGGAACTGCAACTTCCTTCGGTAAAACAAAGTAATGCCAGCCAGATTGCAAATATGTGAGTGGACCATTTTCTCAAATTGATTTCACTTATTACTTTTTATGTGAGACTTACTTTTCAGTACATAGTGCGTTAGCCGAAATGATTTCTAGTTATTTTATGAATGAGCATGTTTTAGAAAGTTTTGATTTGAAAAACATGATTTGATGATTTTTGGAGGCATGGGGGAAAACCCCACCTCAGTTGTAACTTGGTCAAGATATTTGAATTGACGGTTATTAGAATTGACGGATTCAGAACATGTGCACATATAGAGTAGGATTAGGGGACGGCGATACATAACGTCCCTAGATCATAGTTCATGGCTAGGGATGACAGATGCCTCTAGACTCTGGATTCAAGGACAGGATGGTGGCATGCATTGGAGGACGACGATACGTAACACCCTAATGACATGGATTTGCACATCTGGCTCTAGTTCAGTGGCTTGGGGGACAACGATACGTAACGCCCCAAGACCACTGGTTAGGCGTATGGAGGGATGACGATATGTAATGCCTCAATACGTCGGGTTTTCAGCAGATTTTCAGAAAAATATTTTCAAAGACAGATTTTTAGAGACATGATTTTCAGAAACGATAAGTTTTATGAAAGAGTTTAACAAAGGATTTAGTTTTATAAGAATATAATTTCTGAATTTTTCAGAAAGAAATGTTTCCAGAAAGGTTTTCTAGAAATAGAACTATTTTCAGATAAGAAAGAATTTTCAGAAAGATCATACTTCTTTAAGATGATTTTATTTTCAATGAAATGAATGTTTCACAAAATATTTCAGTTTTTCATTTTTAAACCATCCACTCTCTAGGTCGTTCAAATGATATAACACCCCCACTCCTAGTTTTTCTGTTTTGCAGGTTTACCCGGAGGATGAGCTCGGGAGGATGGATACCGACGGCAGTCACTAGGGTGATTGAGTTCACCAGGTAGAGTACAGAGGTTCAGCATTGTCAGTGTCAAGTAAAGTGTCATGTCAGTCATTAGTAATTCTTGGCAGTGTATTAAAAGTGTTCAAGAGCAAGAGTTGTAAAGAGAAGTGTATTTGAGTATACAATTATAAGTATTAAAGTACATTGCATGTTGTTGATTTACACAATGGTCCCAAGTAGGAGTTTACATTTGAGATAGAGTTGTAGTATGGATCATAGTCAGAAAGTCAGAGGCTCAGGGGGATAGATCACCTTATTCCCTGCTGGTAGCATCTCCTGAAGGGGGATGTTACAAAGATTTTAAAAGAGCATAGTCAAGGGAGTCAGTGACTGTAGTAGGTAGAGTGTTGGGGTCTTGTATACGTAGTATGCATGGGATACCCAAATGTGAGGAACTATCTCTCCAGTATCTGATCCTTGAGTACGTCCCCAAGTCATATAGAAAGGTTAGTAAGAATTCCCAAAGCTATCTGAATTTTCTTCCTAATAAAAATAACCATAATCTTTGTCCTAATTGAAAATCCTTCTATAATTACCCTAGCTTATTATCAGAAGTTAAAGATAATCTATAAGGACATATTGTAAGATTTTAAGAATATTTACTCAAGGGAAATGATAGAGAAAGTTATAAAGTAAAGAAAATGCTCAAGGCAACCAGAGACAATAAGAGGTAGAGATACAAAATCAAATAGATAAGAAAGTGCTAGAACTTATAGTAGTAAAAAGGAATTTAGAAAGCCTGAGTAAGAGTAAAATATTGAGTAGACCTAAGTAAGGATATTTCCCTCCAATGAAGATTCCTTCCTTCCTTGGAAAATTCTTTCAAACATATCCAGTAGCCTTTGAGTACCACGTATAGATATAAAGTTTCCTGAATCACGAAGGATAGTCAGAAAGTTAAGTGAAGCAAGAAATCAGAATTAATCGAGGAAGTTCTGATAGACATGAGATACCAAAAAGGATGTAGAGACTCTAGAAACCCAAACCTGGATTCCAAATGCTCAGTGATGTCAGTCAAGGAATTATCTTGACGGAGTCTATCACATACCTATCTTACATAAGTATTAGACTCTACCATGACATAGAATGCCAGAAAAAGGATATCGACATTCGTTCAGACGTGAAACTCTTACCCCATCCTTAACCAGCATACATAGAGATAACCGTAAGAAGCTCAATATCCATAATGCTATTTCCTAAGATAGAAACATAGAACATTGAAAGATAGACCACCTAGAAAAGGTCCAAGGAAGTTTCTGAAGTCAAAAAGAAAGAACCCGACATAAAATAGGAGTAGTAAATTTACAGTACTAGTAAGAACCAATAGATCATACTAATGCCAGTAGAAATCCATGTGAGTTTAAAAGGACAGACCCACAAGATTAGAGATACTCGGGAGTTAACACGAGTACCAGTATGAACAATAAGATTAAAAGGCATAGTTGTAGCCTATAGCAAAAGTAGAGATAAGAGATCTAGAAAGGAGCCCATAAGAATGAACCACCACTAGCCTCGACAGCACGGCTTAGAGCCAAGAGATAGGATATGGAAGAAGTAAAGAAGGATGTAGAAAGTAACAAGGAAGTCTAGTACGTATAGTAACATAGATAAACTAGCTTGAAGGCAGTAATATAGATCAGGGAAAAATAATGATAAAAGTTGAGAGAGCTTAAGACATGGAGTAACCGATGCAGTCCCAATCGAACGAATGATAAATCTTCTTCCCAGTAGCCTGACACCAATAAGTATATAGACACCTAATCAGACCATCGCTAAACTTAAACAAGTAACAGTAATGAATATTCACAGATCTCTATGAAATGCATATAGTCACCCCTCGAGTTAGAGCCTAGTAAGGATTTGAACAAGTAAATAAGAATACTTAATGGGACAGACAAATCATGAGACAACAAGACAGCCGAACTAATGAATTCAACAGAACTTAGATAAGAATATAAGATAGTAATGCGTTGTATGAGATAGAGTGATTTGAATTCGCGGTATGTTTAACCAAATCCAAAAGGAATGACCTACCCTATCATAGAATTGGAAACCTTCAAGGAAGTAAAGGCTTGAAGGAGTAAAGAACCAGAGTATGTGACACATATAACAGCTTCAGAAGTAAGGCATATGATTTATATAGAGCTTTCCACCATACTGGAGAGGAGTGAAATTAGTAAAGGAGTAACACCCAAACCAGAGGTTCAGTAATGATATCATAACTTGTCACAAATATAGAGCTTCAAGGGAAGAAATAAATTAAGAGGTTAAAGAAACTGAAATAAGGAGGAAACCTAAGTAACAGAGCAAAGCCTTGAAAGGAAAAATACAAAGAGAGCATGGTAGGATTTTGAGAGAGCATAAATCTTAAGGAGGTTCTCAGTAAGAGGTAGAATGTCCTATAGTCGGAAATGAATCATGAATAAAGCTGAAGGAGGTAAATTAGATAGTTCCTAGCCGTAGTACGTTAGTGTAAATTATTGGAGTTGGTGCTTGAAGTGCCAATCCGAATTGTACAGTTTATTATTTATTTATAAAATAACTATATTTTCATTTCATACCTTATTAATGGTATTGTCATTATGCGTATTAGATTTATGTATAGATATGCTAAGAATGGCATCGACCTTAGAATAATCTTGTAGTGATACCGGATACTAGGTGGTCTGTCATTGGGATAAGTATTACTATCGTAAATTATTCTTAAATTATATATATTCCTAGTCGTTGGTTTTGGAATATGGTCGAATTCCTATAACCTAGAAAACTAGCACATGTCGTATATTGGAATTAGAGTTCCAATGGTTTAACCCGATATACCATGAGATTTCGAAACTCGTATAGACGTACGGGTATTGGTTGGACCGAATACTGAATAACTCACATGTGATTCCTAATAGTTGGTAGTACACAATACAGTCAATAGGAATCTGCTCGAGTCGAGTAGCATATGAAATCCTTTGACTATAGGATAACATTGATTTTGTGTGAGATCCTCCACTCTTTGATGCCAAGTATTTCAGAAACCTTTCATGGTCTGGCCTCTAGATGTTCATTGGGTGTGGATCGATGCACTCAGCAATCAAGTGCGAAGCAAGATAGGATATGTCGGCCCGTATGTGTACCATTAGGGGTTTAAGTATCCATGTGAGTAAAGTCACGATTCTTAAAGCTTTGGCCAAAGTCGATCACCAATGGTGGATCGCATCAGCTATGACGAATCGTGGACATGTAGACATGAGATGTGCGCCTGGGAAACTTGACGGTGTATTCTATGTTTCCTAAGAATAACTCAGATAGCCTAGGATGGAGGGATTGTTAAACATATGTGATGACCTCGACTTGTATAGTTCAGAAAGGTCGTTCGTGTTCTTCACGAATTCGGAGGTGGCCGAATTGCGTACATATTAGCTAAGCTTATATGACGAATGTGTCTGAACTTAGAGAGTCCCAATATAAAGTGTACTCGTTTAGCACTTGGGTAGCTGATTATTTTTGATAAAAGATAATATTCGATATTATAATTCTCAACCAAGATAATCAAGTGTTATTGTATAACATTGATTATTTACTTTGACCTAATTGGATTAATTCCATATTACACAAGGGCTTAATTGTAAAATCATAATTATCTCTACCATTTGAGGATATTATGGTAATTATAAATATGTAATAATAGGTGATTTTGGCTTGATTTAATTGGATTAAATCAAAGTGGCAAACATTTAACTAATCCGTTTCATAACTCTTGTCTTGATTTAATTGGATTAAATCAAAGTGGCAGACAATGGAGATTAGTCACACCAAATTATATATATTTGGAAAAATTAGATTAAGACCACATAAAAGTTGATTACAACTTTTATTAATTAAAAATTACCTAAGTTTTGCTATAAATAACAAGCTTTAAGAAGGTTTTAATTAAGAAAAGCAAAATCTTGAGAAAGTTAAGTATAAGCAAATTCTTAGAGAAATTATCCTAAGTTAGAAAAGTGTTTAGAGAAGCTTGTGAGGTCTCTACAACATTTCATCTAGGAGAAATCAAGATTGGATCTTGGATTGAAGCTTGCTAACATTGGAATCAAGATTGGATCTTGGAGTGAAGCTTGCAAACCTTGGAGGTTCTCCTACCATTTCAACAAAGAGAAGAAGAATAGATCTTTGTATCAAGCTTGCTATGTAAGTTTGAACTTCTCTTAAGTTATGTTCTTTTATGTATTGGATGCATGATCACATAACTTAATGTTGAAATAAGGCTAATAAATTGTATTAGGATGCTTTGGAAGTATAAACACAATATGTTTTTTATTAGTTCAAAATATTTATGTAGACATAAATATAAAATGAATGTTTTGAACTCTAAATTAAAACTTAGAGCTATGGCTACCATTATAGAATCACTTGACCAACTTTGGGTGACCTAGAATTGTTAATGAGACATTTCTTATTGAGATTCTAATTTGGTTTGTGTATTGGATTCAAAATTTACGCAAGTGCGTATTTAGAATAAATTTATATTTTAATAAAAATATTTGATATTTTGAAAAACTTGAATTTTGTTCTATAATATGTGTTGATGTTGGTTTTGAGGTTAAAATTAATTTTGGGTGTTTTTGATGTGTTTAGGGAAGATCAGAAGAAATTAGGGTAATAGACCTTAATTCCTTCAGCTCTTTGGAAATAGAGCTAAAGAAATTGATTTGAGAAACAATTAAAAAAATATTAGGCTTGCATGCACTGTGCGTGCACAGTGCGCGCACACAATGTAGCACGCGCGTCATGTGCGTTCGAGCGCTGAATTTATTTTTCCCCATTTTTGAGTTTCTGGACTCTGAATCAGCCCCTGGTTTTTCCTATACACTCATAATTAAATATAGTATTTTATTAAATTATTTAAATTTACACCAATGCTTGATATCCATAGGTTAGACCCATTCCGCTGTGCGGGGTACCAATCCGACCCTAGGGGTTCCAAACATGGCCCAACATAAATAAGGGAGTCATAGGATAAAAAGTGAGCAACATGTGCAAATGCAATAGACATAGATAGTGAGACCATTACAACTGAAAAGGACTTCAGGACTAACACCACCCTCCCAACCCTCGTTAGACTACAACAATAATGATGGACCGTAATGTTCATCCCGTAGATATCCCTAGGAACAAGTGGATATGTGGTGTATTACAGTATCCTATGAGGTATTACAAATGACCTTTGAAAAATAATACCCTTCAGATAAGAAGACAGAGACATAGGTCACAGAAGTTCCAGGTATAAAATAGAGCAACAAAGAAGACGAAAATAACTTTAAGTAAAAGGGTTGGAGATGGAACTGTCGAGATATGATGACAATCAGAAAGAATATTAGATAGGCTATGACAGATGTACGTAACAACAAGGTTTCTCGGTATTGAAATAAGACCAAAATTCTATTAAATGAAAGTGAAATGAAGATAATGAGTAAAACCCAAGTTTCCTACGAAGTGAACCTAATTAGGAAAAAAGAATAGTACAATCTGAACAAGTTTATTGAGACCATGATATAGAAGAACGAAGGAAACTGAGTGTGGACATTAAGTAACAATTGAATCGCCATCATCAATGTCAATAATAAGAACATGTGGTTTACTTTCAAGCGGTGAGTACCTATTCTGCACTAGTATACATAAAGCTAATATAAAAATGATTTATTTCGATAAGTTTTAGCCATCCAAGGAAGACCGTTAGAGATATACAGAAGTAATATCTTAGAATTAAGAGGTATCAGGAAACTGTAATGGTAAATTTAGGGAATATAAAGAGGTTAACCATAAATTATGAGGACAAAAGCCCATGAGGTAGATATAGATGCGAGGACATGAAGGTTGAAATTGATAGTAGTTGAAACTTAGAAGAAAGAAAGCATGAGTTAGGTAGATGAAATAAGAAAAATAATGCTAGGATCAGATTGACCATATGGAGCTAAGAAAATATATAGTAAGATTATTCTTCTATATACTTACATCTATAATTATAGCATGATATGAAAAAGTCTAACCATAGGAACTAATAGTATATCTGAAGACTCGAAAGTATCAGAAATTAGAAGACAAAGTAAGATATATTAGGAAGTTATGTGTAGTAAAACACTACTTATGAGCATTATTGAAAGTAACACATTTTAAGAAATACAATTTTTTTGAGGGAGTTAGTATTGTAGTAGTTTTCCTATAATTAAGGTTCGTGACTAATACCGAAGTTTGTGCAGTAAATTCAAAAAAATAGTGGAGAACTGCGGCATACTACCGAACGCAAATAATATTTAACCTCAGTTTAGAGACACGATAGCAGCATGAATGTTTCCTAAAGAACTCACACCTCTATATATATAGACAAATATATTATACAGACTTAGTCAAGGAGATTCTGAAGGGACTCCTAAAGTTAAAGCTTTCAGCTATAAGTATCGAATAAAGTATATCAGAATAAGAGATTCTCAAAATCATAGTATTGAGTTCTTGAGCAGGAGAATAGAAAAAAAGTTAAGAGGAATACCAATAGCAGGGACACTAATATTCTCAAACCAAGACGGACTCGTGAGTTCAACCTTAGAAGGGATTCGAGGACGAATCCAATTTTAGGGGAGGAGAAAATGTAACACCCTGATAATTCTGATAACTACTACGACGACTAATATGTTATAGATCGTGTGATACATAATATAAATCATGTTCAAGCGTGTTTGTACTGGTGAAATTGCTTTTTTGGACATTCGATAAATTCCTCACAATTTCGATACAGAATTTAGTTTATACTTTATTCCGGATAGCGCATAGTATTTGCGACATAACTTTTTCATACGATCTCCGATATTTATGAATTTTATATCGTCGGAAAGCTAATACTGAGATCGATAATTTTTCCAAATTCGAACCAGAATCAGATAAAAAACACAGCTTAAAAATTCAGATGAATAGTATCCGAGGGCTAATCTAGATAATTCTCCAAGGTTCTCAAAATTTTTGATTTTTTTTTTCATAAAATCATTATGTAAATTAGTCAAATCAGCCCCTAATATAAGTATGGGACACTATTCATTCATCCTCAAGAGAGAAGAAGAAGAAGAAACATGAGGAGAAGAAACAAATGAGAGAAAGAAAGATTTTGCAACTTCACAAGAAATTTTGAAGAAGAATTGGGGAGAATCCAACACAAACCAAGTTTAGAAAGAAGAAAGAAAGGCTTATGGAAAAGATGAAGCATGATTCAAGATAATGAATCTTGACCCAAAATTTGAGTTGTGGAGTTTTTATAAAATAATATTATGATAGTGTTGTTGGCATGTTAGTGATTACATCAAGGTAGATAAGGAATTAGGAAATTGATTAGATTAAGAGATGGCCAAGTTTATAAAATACTAGGCATTAAGTTAAATTAAGATTTATGAGATTAAAGGGTTGCTTTGATGATGGTATATTGGTGTAGAATGTATGAATAAGTTCAAGAAGTGCTTGTGTGAATGTCATAATGTGGGGTATTGGTATTGCATTGTAGAATTTGGTAGTGGAGAGTTGAATATTGGCCTAGAATCAGGCCAGCATCACGACGTGTGTGAGGTAGTGTCGCGACGCCGAGTTTGGAGATGCCCTCTTTTTCAGGTATGGCCGTGTGGATGTCACGACGCTCTACCCTTGATGTCATGACACAGATAATGGAAATACCCTCTACCTCGGGTTGGTTCGTGTGGGAGTCACGCCGAACATGTGAACACCCTCTACCTCAGGTCGGCGTGTGAGGGAATCAAGTTGAACATACCCTCTACCTTGGGCCGGTTATGTATTTAATTCAGGCCAGTCATGAGGAAGACTCAGGTCGGTCATGTGAAAGACTCGGGTCGGTCGGGGGTTTTGGGTCGATGTTGTGGAAGACTCAGGTAGGTGGTGTGAAGCCTCGGGTCGGTGGTGTAGAAGTCAAGATCACGTTGTAATGCAAAACATGAAATGCACTCTGCCTGAGTCTGTTTGTATGGAAGTCGTGACGCCCCGACCTGGCGTTACTGTTGGACAATTATGACCCATACCGTCACTATTTGTACAGATCATGGTGTTGTTGTACAAATTAACTATGTGACAAAGGAGATTGCTCTCTTATCATTTGTGATTAGATCACCTAGATGTATAAATGATAGGAGGTCCCTATGATTTGTTCCTGGATGGAGAATGATATACGACAGTTATCAGTCCACGAAGGATAAATCATTAAATATCCAGTCAGAGCATTGTCGAGATTGGACATCGATAAATGCGTAAAAACTAGTATTACACTTGTGCGCGTTCTGAGGGCACAACGACATAGTTCTCATATATTTGGGTATAGGATACTCATGCAAGTGTAATAGAAGTTTGTGTTTCACCGATGGTACGGGAAACAGCTTCGCTCGGATAGACCCCCTCGGAATTCCATTGGTAGTATGACTATGTGTCTATGGAAGTCCGAAATCAGGGTAGGTGTATTGGTCTTAACCTGAGACTTGCACCGCTAATACTTACGACAATCAATATACTTTGGTTGAGGTCGTCCAGGGCTTTTAACAGGTTCCGTGTACGCCAATACTGGGTATATTGAGAATCGTAGTGTGTTGGTGTGATGTCAAGACGAAGTGTCACTCCAGTCATATGGAGATGATGGTCACGTAGGATACGGGACTGGTTCTCTTAAATGCTGCAGCTATCGAGATAAAATGCAAGGTCAGGTTTATCCGATTATAGAGACTAGTCACCAGACATTCGACATGTGTTTCGTACGGGGCAGACACAATTCCTGCCCCAGGCCTAACACGTGATCATTCGATACTGGACAGAAATACATAACACTACGTATATTACGCCTGATATAGATCCTTTATTCCTGTAAGGATATTTCCGGAGAATTAGGTAGGCATGGCGCTTTGCTAGATGCTAACCTTGTCTTGTAAATCGGTATAACGTAGTACAAGGTACTTACGTATTCGGTTAGTCCGACGACCGAATTTACTGCCAACATATCTGGGGATCTCATGGGTCGCTTCCCAAAGATTACGATTAATTTGAAATTAATCGATTAATTAATATATTTGATATATTAAACGAAATTGGATTTCGACACAGAATTAAAATTAGATTTTAATTCGGGCGAACGAGTTAATTTAGAATTAATTCATTAGCGACGTGAATAGTGACTTCGCTAGGCGTAATTATTTAATTACGAAGCAACGGAAAATTCGTTAATTTGGAATTAGCGAACCCGAGCCCGATATTATTTGCGAGCGCATTCACATTTCGAATTCGAGTGCGGAACGTAAAATCAAGCGTCAAATCGCTAGTTACATCAAGTATCAAAACACAAGTCACTTTGAGTGATGTGACTTGACAACTTGATGGATTGAGTGATGTGAGTGGTTGGGGCTTTAATGGATTGACTTTTAAAAGAAAAATTCAAGTGAATTCATTTGAAATTCAAATGTGTGTATATAATACACAAATTTGGAAACCAACCACAACATTCTCTCTTCCTCTCATCTCTCTCATTCTCACGCCCTTGGGGCCAAAAACACTTACTGGTTTTCAACAAAATCGTGAGCAGTAAGGAGCTTGGAGTGTGATTTTGTGGCAAAATCACAAGTGCTAGCACACTTACGAGACATTCGAAGGTGATAAGGAAGTCCACCCATGAGCCGGGAACCATTCGACGAAGCTTGGAGCTTGATGATGTTGATCCAAAAAGGCGAAACCAGTGAGCACAAACAGCCCACTGCCGAACCAGTGAGGAGGAGATTTTGAAGTTTCGTTGCCTCCGCGTCCCTCAACCGATCGATGTGAGTATTCCGCAACTTCTTCGATTGTTATTCACACATGATTCATGCTTATAATTGATCTTGGGACCTTAATAGAAACCAACAATGGCATCTAGAGCAAGGTTTGAGCATGAAAAAGTTTAGGGCTTAAAATTGGGTAAATTGATTTTGAGCATGATTTGATTAAATTGGATGTTTGAATATGCTTAAATCATGTTGAATTGATGATTGATTGGATCAATTTGATCAAAATATGTTTGGAACATTTTTCGGTGGTGTTGGCCGAATACTAGAAGCCCTATAATGTCTCGGGATTTTTGATTTTTGATTCATTGGATGAGTTAGAATCATTCGGGAATGTGATTTAATGTCGATTGTGGAATTAATTGGATTGAATTCGAATCGGACAAAAATCCCCTCCCTTGGCGAGACTTTGAGCATGTGATTGGGTTTGATTTTAATCAAAATGTGTTGGACATGTGATGATGTAATTGAGCATGATTAGTTGTGTTAAATGATGTTTTAGAAATGTTAAATTTGGATAATTAATCATGTTATACACTTTGGTAATTAAATTGGGAAAATTGGATTTTTGGAATTTAATTATTTGGGCCTTAAAATTGGATTTGGGCTTAAGTGTTGTAATTGGGCTTGTTGGGCTTTGTTGTACAAAGTTGGGTTTAGGCCAAATGGATTGGATCCAATTGGCCCAAAACCGCCTCCATAAAGCCCAAATGCGACTTAATGGACCTTTAAAGTTTAATTGGGCCTAATGGGCCAAAATTGATTTCTGGGCATATGGGGTAATTCCCGGATTGGATTTTGGTTATTCGGTTTGACCCGAGTTGACCAAAAGTCCACGCCTTAAGAAATTAATTAAAAGCCCATTGGACTTTAATTAAATTGACGTTGGACGTTAATCGGGCTTTGAGACCCGTAACGATTAATTTGGAATTTAAGTCGTAAAGGTTCGTAATTAAAGTGTAGTATTTAATTTGGAATTAAATAGTGAATTAGAATTGAATGCGTATTAATTGGATTTATTTATGTAGATTATTTAATTCGAGAATTTGTACTTTAAGTACTTATTCGCAAAACGAGTTTGACTCGAGCAAAATCAAATCGTTTTTTGAACATTGGATGATCACTAATTATCAGATTAATTAATTTGATTAGATTGATTGATAACATGCTTGTGTGAATACATGGTTACGATCCATGAATAATGTACATCAGATGAATATTAGTTGGGTGGGACAATTTAAGAAATTGTTGTAATAAATTTGATTTATTAATTGGACCTGTGTGTCCAGCCTTATTACCTCATATTCTTTGTATTCTCTTCTCACCTATTCCCCTCAATGTAAATGAGGTTTCTTTAGAAGTGTAGTGTAACTGGTAGAAGTAAATAATTGTACTAGCGGGAGAGAGAAAGAGAGAGATTTGATCTAGGATCAATGTGTAAAGTATCCATCCGCATATCATTATTATTTTTCATATGCGCTTTATTATGTGTTTAGAATGCATGTTTAAGGGTGTATGATGATGAGACCTTAACAAAGATAATAAATTGGTTGCCAATTTGCACTCGAAAAACCCTCGCATAATATTAAGCGTCTTTCCTTCCATTGAGTGATTCTTACTCAAGATCTAAGACGCATTGGTTTGTTGGCCAAAGTCATGGCCTTTATCTGTCGAGGATGTGTTTGAATCACGAAGGCTTTGTTACATATTGGTGTCTTGTCCAAGTTGTGGTTGTTGTTGCCAAAGTCAAGACCACTTCTTGTCCATCGACATTGATTATGAAGCTTTCCATGGTCAATGGGTCGCGCTTGACTGGGATCACTCACTAAGTTGTTGTGCCAAAGCCAAGGCTTAGTTGATTCAGAGGAAAAATGTTAGGTAATACATTGGATGTATTGGCATATATAAGATATTGTTTCGACACGAAATAGACAAACAGATCGGCTATAGTATTATACTGTCACGGTAAGACCGTAATGGAAAATACTTAAGCAATAAGTTTCTAATTTACTAGAAAGAGTATAGTATTCTTTCTATGAGGACTCCTCCCGGAACACGTCAATTGACGGTGTGTCCGAACTGAGTAACCAAATTTTGTTAGACATGATAAGGTTAATCATGAGTCACTCTGAGCTACCATTTCCTTCAACGGATAAGCATAAACAGTGCAGAACTTATTTTGAATAAGGTTCCATAATAATCTGTTTGACAGATTTCATATTAGATATGAACAGGAAAGAAACTAGGTTTCTCAATCCTGAATATTTGGGTATGCTAGGCATATGTTTAGATGATACCAAACTAGAACCCAAATTGGATAAGTGCCAATTGTCGGTAATCCCAGGGATACCAAAGTATTGTACTTATCAACTTACGAGAGAACAATGTAATTGTTGCTCACCATGCGGTTTTCCTAAGAGGAATACCGATATGCAGTGGTAAGTGGGAGGATAGTAAAACTCGATGAAAATCGGAGTAATACTGTTCAAGGCACTGAATCCTAATGGAACACAAATATTTCATCAATGATGAAACTATTACCATTAATCTTCGTATACATAAGAACCGCGTAGTCGGAGAGAGTCAGAAAACAACCTGGGGTATGGGTTTCTGATCTCACCTCATAAAGATGTCAATCTTTTAAGGTATACCAACTGACTACGTATGAGGAAGTGATACAAGGTATCGACTCCCTATTATGACAAAGTGTCATGAGTCTGAAATGGATTCCATGTATATCAACTATGTTTAGACACTAGTTGATGTACCACAAGGTATTGTGCCTATTGGTACTGTATTAGTCTTCAAGGAAGACATACATGGATGGCAACATACCAACGTATAAAGCTAGGCTTTTAGCGGAAAGGTATCGTTATCAACATTGTGTTGATTACGATTCAACCTTTTACATGTTGCCACGGTAAATCCATTTGGATAATGCTTGCTAATGCTGCATGTTTCATTTATGAAATATGACAGCTTAACGGGAAAATCGCTTTCCTGAAAAGGAAACCTTTTGGAGGATGTTTACAACATCTTGTCGGTTTTGTCGTACCTTAACTAGCAAACAAGGTTTGCAGGTTATTCGATCCATGTTTGGATTGAAGCAAACATAGGTTCTTGGAATTATCGTTTTGATGTAATCATAATGGTTTATGATTTGATTCAAAACGAAATGATTCTTGTGTATATAAGAGGGTTGGGGGGAGCGCACTGACAATGGTTGTCCTATAAATAATGATAATATGTCATTTCTTGGAAATGATATTCCCATATAAACTATCGGCGAAAGCTTGGCTTTCGAATACTCTCCGAGAAATCGTACATTGAAAAATATACTGACCTGGTGTCTCATACGCTTTGAGCATATGGATTCACAACAGGCCAATCCAAGTGATAGTCACTGGATTGAAGTTAGGAACATACTTAGTATCTTAGAGAACTAAGGATGCTCTCTTAGTCTATGGAAAATGAGAACTTGTAGTGACTGGGATCACTGTAGCAAGTTTCCTAAACCGATAAAACGACTATAAGTCGCAAACGGTACTACACAGTTTGAATAACGGTACAGTGAGCTGGAAACCTTCCAAGCAAGATACTGTTACCGAATAAACAACAAATGCGGGTTATTGCTGCAGCTGAGGCGGCAATAGAAGCCTTCTGGGTCGATAATAAATCTAATTAGATTAGATATAATTCTGTTAGCAACTGAGCTAGGCGTCAGCACACATTAAAGAATTAATGGTCTCATCAACGATCCAGATACATACTTTGATATTCATCTGATTCGTTCGGATCATACATCATGGCGATGTGATGATCGAATAAATCGCGTCAGACGATAATCATTCAAATCCGCTGACGAAAGCCTTTTCTCAGCAGTTTGAGCCAACCGTACATAGTTCGGGTGTCAAGCACTCGAGTGACTAGCTATAGGCCAAGTGGGAGATTGTTGGACAATTATGACCCATACCGTCACTATTTGTACAGATCATGGTGTTGTTGTACAAATTAACTATGTGACAAAGTAGATTGCTCTCTTATCATTTGTGATTAGATCACCTAGATGTATAAATGATAAGAGGTCCCTATGATTTGTTCCTGGACGGAGAATGATATGAGATAGTATCAGTCCACGAAGGATAAATCATTAAATATCCCTAGTCACAGCATTGTCGAGATTGGACATCGATAAATGCGTAAAAGACTAGTAATACACTTGTGCGCGTTGTGAGGGCACAACGGTATAGTTCTCATATATTTGGGTATAGGATACTCATGCAAGTGTAATATGAGGTTGTGTTTCACTGATGGTACGGGAAACATCTTCGCTCTGGATAGACCCCATCAGAATTCCATTGGTAGTATGACTATGTGTCTATGGAAGTCTGAAATCAGGGTAGGTGTATTTTGTCTTAACCTGAGACTTGCACCGCTAATACTTGCGACAATCAATATACTTTGGTGAGGTCGTCCAGGGCTTTAACAAGTTCTGTGTACGCCAATACTGGGTATATTGAGAATCGTAGTGTGTTGGGTGTGATGTCAAGACGGAAGTGTCACTCCAGTCATATGGAGATGATGGTCACGTAGGATACGGGACTGGTTCTCTTAAATGCTGCAGCTATCGGGATAAAATGACAAGGTCAGGTTTATCCGATTATAGAGACTAGTCACCAGACATCCGACATATGCTTCGTACGGGGCAGACACAATTCCAGCCCCAGGCCTAGCACGTGATCATTCGATACTGGACAGAAATACGCAATACTACGTATACTACGCCTGATATAGATCCTTTATTCATGTAAGGATATTTTCGGAGAATTGGGTAGGCATGGCGCTTTGCTAGAGGCCAACCTGGTCTTTTAAATTGGTATAAACGTAGTACGAGGTACTTACGTGTTCGGATAGTCCGACGATCGAATTTATTGCCAACATATCCGGGGATCTCATGGGTCGCTTACCAAAGATTCACCGATGACGTATAACTCTCACTCTAAATTAATCTGGGATTAATTAGAAGAGAGAGAAAGCTAATCTGGGATTAATTACGGAGATATTTTATCTGGGATAAAATATCATAAAAGAGAGAAACGATTAATTTGGAATTAATCGATTAATTAATATATTTGATATATTAAACGAAATTGGATTTCGACGCAGAATTAAAATTAGATTTTAATTCGGGCGAACGCGTTAATTTAGAATTAATTCGTTAGCGACGTGAATAGTGACTTTGGTAGGCGTAATCATTTAATTACGAAGGAACGGAAAATTCGTTAATTTGGAATTAGCGAACCCGAGCCCGAGATTATTTGCGAGCGCATTCGCATTTCAAATTCGAGTGCGGCACGTCAAATCAAGCGTCAAATCGCTAGTGGCATCAAGCGTCAAATCACAAGTAACTTTGAGTGATGTGACTTGACAACTTGATGGATTGAGTGATATGAGTGGTTGGGGCTTTAATGGTTTGACTTTTAAAAGCCAAATTCAAGTGAAATTCATTTGAAATTCAAATGTGTGTATATAATACACAAATTTGGAAACCAACCACAACATTCTCTCTTCCTCTCATCTCTCTCATTCTCACGCCCTTGGGGCCAAAAACACTTACCGTTTTCAACAAAACTGTGAGCAGTAGGGAAGCTTGGAGTGTGATTTTGTGGCAAAATCACAAGTGCTAGCACACTTACGAGACATGCGAAGGTGAAAGGGAAGTCCACCCATGAGACGGGAACCATTCGACGAAGCTTGGAGCTTGACGATGTTGATTCAAAAGGGCGAAACCAGTGAGCACAACAGCCCACTGCCGAACCAGTGAGGAGTAGATTTTGAAGTTTCATTGCTCCGCCGCGTCGCTCAACCGATCGATGTGAGTATTCCGCAACTTCTTCGATTGTTATTCACACATGATTCATGCTTATAATTGATCTTGGGACCTTAATAGAAACCAACAGTTGCAACGCTCCCGACCTAGCATCGCTACTCGTAACAGAAATTTCATTTCAGTTCAATTGCAACTTCGGATGTTAGAGGCATTCCTATGGGTTTCGTATCAGCATATATACATGCATCATGTCATGTTACAAGCATAATTCATGACTTGAATACTAATTAAGTTTATCAATTATAGATCATCGTAGGAACCGCAACTTCCTTCGGTGAAATAAAGTAATGCGAGCCAGATTCCAAATCTTGAGTGGACCCTTTTTTCTCAAATTGATTTTACTTAATTGCTTTTGATGTGAGACTTATCTTTCATTACATAGGATGTTAGCCGAAATGATTTCCAGTTATTTTATGAATGACTATGTTTTAGAAGTTTTGATTTGAAATATATAATTTGATGATTTTTGGAGGCATGGGGGAAACCCAACTCAATTGTAACTTGGTACAGATATTAGAATTGACAGATTCAGAACATGTGTACATGTAGAGCATGACTAGGGGGATGACGATACGTAACGCCCCTAGATCCTAGTTCAGGACTAGGGATGACATATGTCCCTAGAACCTAGATTCAAGGACAGGATGGTGGCATGCATTGGGGGACGGCGGTATGTAATGCCCTAATGACATGGATTTGCACACCTTGCTCTAGTTTAGTGGCTTGGGGAGCGACGATATGTAACATCCCCATGCGTCTGGTTTTCAACAGATTTTGAGAAACAGATTTTCAAAGACATATTTTCAGAGACATGGTTTTCAGAAACAATAAGTTTTATGAAAGAGTTTACTAGAGGATTCAGTTTTATAAGAAAGTAATTTCAGAATTTTTCTAAAAGAAAGGTTTCCAGAAAGGTTTCCAGAAAGGGAACTGTTTTCAGATAAGAAAGAATTTTCAGAAAGATCAGACTTCTTTGAGATGATTTTGATTTCAGTAAAATGAATATTTCATAATGTGTTTCGATTTTTGTTTTTAAACTGTCCTCTCACTAGGTCGTTCAAACGATCTAACCCCCAATCTTTTTGTTTTGCAGGTTTACCCAGAGGACGAGCTCGGGAGGATGGATACTGATGGCAGTCACTAGGATGTCTGGGTTTAGAAGGTCGAGTACAGAGGTTCAGCATAGTCAGTGTCAAGTAAAGTTGCATGTCAGTCATTAGTAACGCATAAGTCTTGGTAGTGTATTAAAAGTGTTCTTGAACAAGAGTTGTAAAAATAAATATATTTGAGTATACAGTTATAAGTATAAAGTAAATGCATATTGTTGATTTGGGCAATGATCTCATGTATGAGTTTACATTTGAGATAGAGTTGTGGTATGGATCACAGTCAAAAAGTCAGACACTCGGGGGGATATATCAGTCTATTCCCTGCCGGTAGCATCTCCTGGAGGGGGATGTTACAAATAAAATACTAATTGTATTAAATAATAATGATTTTTTTAGGAATCAAAAAAATATAATTATAGGAATTTAAACGCAAAAATTCATCCATAACATTACCTAAGAGATTAATTCTCCATGAAAGAAATAAACCTAGCCTGCAAAATAATGAAGCAACATTGTTGGACAGGACTTTCTTCCCTGTACGTGCGGCTCTCTGCTCCCTCTGTTCTCCTCTAATTTACAGTGCTGATCCCATTTTATAAAGATTACTCAGCCCTAGAGAAATCCTAATTAAATCAGGGTGCCATTCACGTGGAAGGTTTTTGATTTGATTTCCAATTATTTGCTTTGGCTTGCGTACGACTTGCGTCTGTTGTAGAACTCTCTCGGCTTGTCTCCCATTGCTTTCATGCACATGTTTCATTAAGCAACTAGATGCCATGTTTCCTGAAGCAATTCTTAAAGCCGACCCATATGCTTTTAATCCGACAGTATTGGTTTCTTTTCATCCTGCAAATAAATAAGAAGTCAGAAAAATAACTTAAATGGATAAATATTTCCTAAATTAATGTTAAGGTAAAAAATATTCTAAAAATATACAATATACAATATAAACTTAATACTTAATATTAAATCCTTACTAAAGGATGCTCAAAGTACATTTTCATGTACTTATCACAACCCTTAACTAGCTTATTGCTAATCCCTAGCAATTCAAGTGCAGAAATAAAATACTAATTAGATTAAGATAAACTAAAAACAAATAGATAAAAATTATATGTGTCTAAATAGAGGATGAATGGATTCTTATATAAGGCATTACATTGCTCCTCGTATACACTCCTTATATTTACAAAGGTAGGGAAATCCTGAGCGAAATGGTCCATTCCATTGAAAACAAAACAAGTGATTTTAGGCTTTCCTTGGGTAAGACTATGGACAGCTCTATGATCTTTAAGTTTTAAAGCCTCTATTTCCTTAGTTAGTAGCTCAATATGTGCTTTAAGAATGTCATTCTCTCTCCAAAATGGTGTTGTCTCCGCTAAAAGTAGTGGAACATGTCCTATCAGTACTGTCAGTGGCATTAGGTCCACTCCAAGTGTGGGATTTTTGAGTTAGGTCATTCAAATACTCTATAACATCATCATGATCATTTTGTAAAAACTCACCATTGCACATCATCTCTACAAATTGGCGTTATTTAGGGGTTAGGCCCTCATGAAAATAGCTCAATATGTGCCAACCTCATACCTCATAGCCAATAGAGGACATATAATTAATATCTCTTTATCTCTCCCAAGTTTGATAAATGGTCTCACTGTCTTTCTGGGAGAATGTAGAGATCCGACATTTGAGGACAATAGTCTTATAGGGTTGAAAGAATTTAGTTAAAAATGTTGGAGTTGGTCCATGGAGTGCCAATCTGAATTATAAGTTTTATTATTTATTAATAAAATAACTATATTTTCATATCTTATTAATGGTATTGTCATTATGCGTATTAGATTGATATATAGTTATGCTAAGTATGACATCGACCTTAGAATAGTCTTGTAGTAATACTGGACACTAGGTGGTCCGATATTGGGATAAGTATTACTATTATAAACTACTATTAAAGTAAATATTCATAGTCATTGGTTTTGGAATACAGTTGAATTCTTATAACCTAGAAGACTAGCACATGTCGTATATTGGAATTGGAGTCCAATAGTTTAACCCGATGTACCAAGAGTTTTGGAAACTCGTATAGACTTGTGGGTATTGGTTGGACTGAATTCTGAATGACTCACAGGTGATTCCTAATAGTTGGAAGTACACACCACCGTCAATAGGAATCTCCTCGAGTCGAGTAACATATGTAATCCTTTGACTATAGGATAACATTGATTTTGTGTGAGATACTCCACATTTTGTTGATCGATGCACTCAGTAATCAAGTGCGAAGCAAGATTCTCCATCGTCTTCTAGTACCTGTGTAGAATCAAGTAAAAAATCATTAGGAGTATCCGAATCTAATTGAGTACTTGATTCAACAAAATTAGTTGTATAAATTTCTGTGGATCAGGTAAACTCCCCTGAATATGCTCCTCTAAAATTGGGTCAATTAGATCCATGCTTTCATTTTTGCTGTCATCATCATATGGTTGTTTGCACATTTTAAAAACATTAAGCTCCAATGTCATATTGCCAAAGACAAATTCATGATTCCATTCCTGCAATTAATTGAAGCGTTAGCTGTTGCTAAAAATGGGCGACCAAGTATTACATGAATCAACTTATAACTGTCTGCTACATGTAGTGTTTCCAAGACAATAAACCACTTGATATATGAATTTATCAACTTTTAATAACACGTAATCCATAATTCATTTCGGTACCTTGACTGATCTATCGGCAAGTAAAAGAGTAGTTGATGTTGGTTTTAACTCGCCAATATTATGTTGTTGATAAATCGAAAATTGAAGCAAATTGACACTGGCTTCAAGATCAAGCAAAGCATGTTCAATTTTTTGATTTCCAATAATACAAGAAATAGTTGGACAACCAAAGTCCATGTATTTCAGTGCATTATTTGTTAAGAGAATAGAACTTATTCAGCTAGAAAAACTTTCTTTCTTACCTGATGTTTTCTTTTAACGGTGCTCAAGTCTTTCAGGAATTTGGCATAAGATGGAATATGTTGGATGACATCTAAAAAATGAATATTGACCTTTACCTGTTTGAATATTTTATATATATATATATGGGGAATGGTTCAATTTCTTTATTTTTAATGCTTGAGAAAATGGAGGTGCATGAGAGAAATTGTTATCATCAATGACGGGTAATGGTTCATCAACCCCTCCTTACCCTCTGAATCTGATTTATTTTCAACTTCGTGAGGTTCAAGAATAGGTCTGTTGATGACCTTACCACTGCGAAAAATAATAACAACAGATTTGACATGGTCTATATGTTGGCTTCCAGAACTACCCCCCGTGAGGGTTTTGAAGGCTCTTGGGGTTTGGCTGTGGTTATGCAGGAAACTTTCCTTTCTCATTAATGGTCAAAGCAAATGTGATTTTGGAGAAAGTATATTTCAGATCAGTCAATGTTTTCACATTTTAGTTATTGATGGCTTTTTTTTCTCAATGAATGCATGCAAGGTATCTTCAAGGGTTTTCCTAGGTGATGGGACATATGGTGCGTAACTTTGGGAATTTTAGAGATTTTGGTATACCTGGGGAGGTTGTTGGGACGATTTTGCTTAGTTATCATTCCTTCAATTGAAGTTTGGATAGTTTCTCCAATCAGAATTGTAGGTTTGGGAGTATGGGTTTGGATTTGGTCTCTTGAAGGTGCTTATGGAACTGACTTGGTCGTGGAGACATTTTTGCAAGGCTGGTAAGGTTGGGTAAACTTATGTGACATGTTCATTTGAATTACAGATTTGACAAGTGACTTCTTGAATTGACTTGATATGATGACTCTTCCTCAATTCTAATAACTCAGCTTTTTTAGCTAGAGATGCATATTTAGCAGAAAGGTCATTGTCTTCCTAAGGGTAAACATACATTTATTAGATGGTTGTGATTTTTCAGATGACTCATAAGTGCCAACTACATCTCATTGTTGTGCATTCTCTACTATGTGTTCTAGGTAATCTAGTACATCTTCGGGATTTTTGTCCCTAAACTCACCATTACACATCATTTCTACTACTTGTCTACCTTGGGGTGTTAACCCCTTGTAGAAGTAGGCAACTAGCCTCCATATTTCAAACCAATGATGTAGACAAACTTTTAACATCTCTTTAAACCTCTCCCAACATTGGTAAAATATTTTCCCCGACTCTTGTGTGGAATTCAGGATTCTCCTCTTAAAGGAGTTTGTCCTAAAAGGGGGAAAGAACTTTTTAAGGAACTGTTCTTGTAAATCATCCTATGTTCTGATGGATCCCGACCTAAGGTTCTGCAGACAAATTTTAGCTTTATCATTTAAAGAAAAAGGAAAAAATTTAATCGAATTATATTCATGCTGTAATTTTGGTATAAATGTTACATACCTCTTCAAATTCCTTTAAGTGCTGATAAGGATTTTCTGATTCTAGATCGTGGAATGTGGGTAAAAGTTGGATGACACTTGGCTTAAAATTGAAATGAGCTGCATCTGGGGAAAAAATAATGCAAGATGGTGATCTTGTTCTACTGGGATTCATGAATTGTCTGAGTGTCATAGGATGATTAAAACGCCCATGTTGAGACTCGTTTTTTTCCTAATCAACTGGGTTTAGAACTCGGGCATGTGGATTTTCTTTTTGGTTCTCGGTCATTTTGACTGACGATGAAGGTGATGGAGACTCTCTATTTAATCTACCGCTAAATGATCGAGACCAGTGTTTCATGCAATTTAAATGCAAACTATATGCTAAAATTTAAAAATGTAAGTACAATACTTATAAAAAGAAAATAATAAATAAGTGGAAAAAAATTAAATTAAAACTAAAAATAACAAAAAGTGAAAAGAAAAATAAATAAAGAAAATACAAATGCAATGATTTAGATCTAAAAACGTCCTCTGATTCATGTCAATTCAGATCTCAATTGAATTTCTCATTTAGCTGTCTCAATCTCTCGAATTAAGTTCTCACAAAAAATTATGGAAGAATCTCTAGATGGGGATGGTTCAAAATATTCTTTGGCAAAATATAAGCTCCATTTTAATTGATTTTTTTTATCTCCTGTAACCTTGAAGAATTAAAACAGGGTCTGTCTGTATGTAGAATTTATGGGTTCAGGATTTATTTAGGATCAATCAGGACATTTTGGATCAACACAAATACAAAGATGAAAGAAAATGATATGCATAAAAAATACAAAAAGTACCAAAGTACAAAAAATAAAAATAAAAATAAAAGAAAGAAAAGAAAGAATATATATATATATACACGCGCACACACACACAAAGATTATTCTATCGACTAAATTTATTCTCCGGTAACGGCGCTAAAAACTTGACACGCTAACAAAATGGTTCTTTACTCCCAGTATAAGAGTGTCAAAGTAATAAAAAAAACTTGGTAAGACCAGGGTCGATCCACATGGAATATATTTAGTAAAATAAAATAATAATTCGAGTGAAAAACTAAAAGGTTGAATTGTTTCGATGATTGAAAATTTTAAATTAAACTGCAATAATAAAATAGAATACTAGGGCTAGGGGATCCACTTTTAATATTTCAAATTTAGAAACCTCACTTTTTATAATATATAAATTGTCATTATTACCCAATTAATTTATTTCATGAATTAATTATGCCAAAACATATAAAACCAGCCATAAAGGCGGTGATAACTTTGTCTATAACAAGTCCAGTTAGGCACTTAATTATGCCAATAAATAAAGCCAGCTATATAGGTGGAAACAAAGTTTGTCAATAATTACTCCAGAATTAAATTAAATATTAATCATTAGATTATAAATTATATATTATAATATAAGTGAGATTAATCTAAAATTTCATATTAAAAGCTTCACCCTTTTCCCCAGTAAAAATAAATTAGCTACTCATAATTTGAATAAAAACACACGTAATTTATTACTAAAAGAAAAATAAATTACAAGAAAGCTATTAAATAAAACACACAAGACATTCTCCCAAATTCTACAAGAGAGTCAGAAGAAAGTATGAAAGAAAATGTGTTGAGCATCATCTTATTTATAGAGGATGCTCAGTATTGCAATTGCAAATTACAAATATAATTTGCAACTACAATCACTCGCCATGTTTGGTGGAGGATGTTGCAATCCACGGAAAGGTGGATTGCAACATATAATAGTTTTTTTTTTTTTGACAATGACTTTGACATATAAGACACTTTGGCTTCTTCGCCAATCTCGGTCTTGATAACTTCCGAATTAGAAACTCTTGTGAACATCAAAATTTTATATCTTTCAGTCTTCTTTCATATAGAACTGAAATCACTTAAATCTGATATCGTAGTAAAACGTTATGACGAAAATACGAACATTGCACAAGGCTGAAATTTTCTGAAGTTTTGTATACTGTTAGAACACCCTATTAAATTTTTGGCCTCCAAAATCCAATTATCAAGTCATTTTTCTAGATATGCATCCAAAGTATTATTTCACCTACATAAAATATAAAAATCACAATAAACATAATAAAATTATTATTTAACAAATGTGATTAATTAAGGGATTAATGAAACTATAAGTATAAAATGATTAATTTTTCTTTTAATAAATGTACATTTTTTAGTGTTCATCAGTAACAAATAATTAAGGAACATTGAGAGTGGAAAATGAATATAACTACAGTACTTAGTGTATTAGAAATATTTGATTTGGTTATATTAGGCAAAAATTAATAAAGGCATCACTCTATTAGACTAAAGTACTTAGTGTATTACCATTGGTAGGGCTTTTAGAGATTTATAGGGTTGGTCACTTGATAGAGATGACTTAGAAAAACTCTAGATAATACTAGGCTTAATTAAACAAGCAAACATACTCATACTAATTTATAGTGTAACTCGGACTAACCTTCCTCATCAGGTCTTCCTGATTACCGAGATATCTATCGTAGATATCAGTGGTTGGACACTTCTTTCTCATGGTGAGCAGCGGATGCAGAGATTCTAAACTCCTTATTCCTTGGGCGCCATTCTTTCTTACTTGATTAAGCAAAATTTTTTTTTTTGGGTTTGGGCTTGGTATTGCAGAAAATCATAAACACGGCTTTCATTTCAGATTCCCACAGACGACGCCAATTATTTGTGCAGTAGAACTCTACAAATAATATATTAAAAGAAGAATATAGAAGTTGGTAAAGAACATTATGTTACTGCTTGAATATCAAAAGATCGATCCCTTACTCTAGGGATTCTCATTCTATATATACTACTTTGTTACAAGGAAAATAAAACTGACATCGATTATATTTCATTCATGTTTCCCACTAACTAGGCTCACTCCCTAGAATCACGAAACTTTTTTATTCTGAGCGATTGTCCAATTTAAAAGAAACAGAGAGTAATTAATTGGCTATTTGATTCCTTATTTAGAATATTCGTATCATCAATGAGCTGATATTTCAGACTTATCCTTGTGTGACATGTGTTTACCTTCATGGGAGTCAATCCTGACACAGACTTCCCATGGGTGATGATGAACACTAAAAAATGTTACATTTATTAAAAAGAAAATTAATTATTTTACACTTGTAGTTTCATTAATCCCCTTAATTTAGCACATTTTTGAAATATTAAATTTATGTTTTATATATTTTTATTGTCATTTTTATTTCTTATGTAGATGAAATAATACTTTGGATGTATATTTCATATGGATTTGGAGGCCAGAATCTTGAAAGGGCTTCTAATAGTGTACAGTTTCGGAAATTTCATTTTGAATAATTTTCATATTTGGCCATAACTTTTTATTCCGATATCGGATTGAGGCAACTCCAGTTCCAGATGAAAGATGACACAAATATCTACAACTTTGCTCTTTACAAGATTTTATAGTTCTGAGGTATTCAAAGTCGAAATTGGCGAAGAAGCCAATGTGTGTTGCATGTAATTTTAATTATTAGAAAATAAATAAAAATAAAAAAATAAAATTGAAATGTCATAATCCACTGTGTATTGTGACAAATGTTTGCAAAATGATAAACCAAAAAAAAGTGAAAAAATAAAAAAAAAAAAATAAATTAGTAAAAATTCATTATTTGTATTTGATTTGGAAAGTTGTAATTAATAATTGAGAGATGAACACTTCTACTATAAATAGAAGTGTTCACATCTCATTTTCTTCATTCATGCTTCTTAGTTCTTTCATGTTATCTTTTAAAGAATTTGGAAGAAGTGTTTCGTATGCTTTATTTTTCTTATAATCTTTTTTCTTTCAATAATAAAATAATGTAAGTTTTTATTTAAATCATTAATAGCTAATTCCATTCTATTGGGGTAAATGGTGAAACACTAAATATGAGAATATAAATTAATCTTACTTATTTATAATATATGAATTGTAATCTGAAGACTAATATTTAATATTCTCTTATTTGTGAGTGTCTTGATTCTCTTTGACAATCAAATATTGGTTAGCACAGTTAATACTTTACCTCGTATTATATGAGAGAGTAATTTAAATCTGGATTAATTATTGACAAACTTTGTTACCGCCTTTATGGCTGGTTTTATTTATTTGGCATAATTGAGTATCTAATTGGACTTGTTATAGACAAATGTTATCACTATCTTTATGACTGATTTTATTTGTTTGACATAATTAATTCATGAAGTAAATTAACTGGGTAATAATGACATTTTATATATTATAAAAAGTAAAATTTCTCTATATTTGAAATATCAAGAGTGGATCCCCTAACCCCAGCATTCTAATTTATTATTGTAGTTTAATTTAAAATTATCCATCACTTTAACAATTCAGCCATTTTTTTTGTCACTTGAATTATTATTTTATTTTACTAAATCCATTCCATGTGGATCGACTTCGGACTTACCAAGTTATTTTATTACTTCGAAACTCTTATACTTGAGAGTAAAGAACCATTTTATGAGTGTGTTAGGTGAGCCATGAATTCAAACTCTGATGAAGGTCATGACTTCAAATCCTGATGATGGATTATGTTACCAGACTCTGAAGACATGCTCTATCTTCAGGCTCTGATGGCAGACTCTGCTGTCAGACTCTGACTTTAGGTATCGAACGTTGGTTTTGATGGGAGGTCCCATAGCATTCTTCTTCTAGCCACGTGGCATTTCAGTATATTTTTTTGTAAATAAATGAACTAATTGGATAACTAATTAGGGTTTAAAGGAGCAATTATTCTAGAAAATATTTCAGATAATTTATTAATTAATTAGGTGGCAAAAATTAACTGACACTGATGCCTCTTTCAATTAAGGAACATAAATTAAGACCAACTTCTTAGGGCATTGTACTCACAGTCCCCGAAGCCACTAAACAGACAACAGTGGTGTTATCAGTGCTACCAACCTGTCTCTGAAATATCCAGGTCTAGAGGCGTTGTACTCACAGTCCCCCTAGCCCAATACCTAGATACTAGAGTCATTTGTCATCTCTAGTCTTGAAACCTGTGTGCACACGTCTATATCCGGTATCAATGCCGATACCCATCAATACTATGTCTGTCAATTCCATATCTGAATCAAGTAACATCTAAGGTGGGTTTTTCCCATATGCCTCCAAAATCATAAATCCATATATTTGAAATCATTTTCATCATCAAGGCTTTTATTAGAAACCAAGCATTATCAAAGCTTAAATCATATTCTCATGAAATCATCATTTAAAGTAAACAAATTAATCAATGATCTGCAAAATCATAACCAAAACCACGTTCCAAAACTCTAAAATAAGTACTTCACTCACAGTGCTAAGGCAAGTCGGGTGTGTATGCGGCGTCGGTGACCTCCGAGTGGCTTGTCGTTTATCTAATGCCAAAGAAACCGTTAGATTTTTATTTAATGAATGAGAAAGTTATATACAATCAAAGGTAAATATTCATGCCTATGGTATAACTTATCATGTGGTTACTCATCTATACAAAGCCCCTAGAGTTCCCCTAAGCGTCTTAAAATTAGACTGGAATGGTTTAAAATAAGTCCTGGAACATCGCTTTGCGTCGCGACGCAGACCCGTTTGCGCGTCACGACGCGCACCAAAAATCTGGAAGCCATATTCTGCTTCACGTGTCGCGACACATGCTTCCCTTGGCGTCGCGACGCGCACCAGTTTTCCAGGATCCAGATTTTAATTACATCCATTTCTTCCACTTTCTTCAACAATCATTCAAACCCAATCAGACAAATACATCACTTAGCATCAATTTCACCCTTCAATACCACTACATAACCAGCCATAATCATATCAAATATACCAATAACATCATCAATTACACACCACACTTCACACAATCATTTTTAAATCCTAACTCAACTTCATATTTAAGAATTTTACAAGTTGGGAAATTCCTAAGTCTTCAATTCCAAGACTCAAAACCAATTATTCATCTTTAAACTCAAACCAATAACATTCTTCAAGCATCAAATAATCAAAACTTAACAATCTAAGATTTGGGTTTTTACTTTTCTCACCTTAAATTAAAATATTTGTTCACAACTGAGTTTCCAAAGCTTCCTTTCTTCATTTCTAAACTTGCATGTGACTTTGGAGCATAAATTTTTGGGTTATAAGAGATGAAGTTTACTACATTGGCTATGGAGTTAGGTTGAAAAGATGAATGAAAGAATAAAAGGAAGGGAAACAAAACATGGAAGGTGGGATTTGTTGATTTTGTTTTGTTTTGTTTTGTTTTTTTACTACTAAAATCATGCATGATGGACATTTGTTTGTGAGGCTTGACAAATGGTTTCAAGCCTTATAAGAAAATGTTCACAAGTCTAGGTACAAATAATCATAATGGTATTGATCCAACTCTTATAATTCCTACCGGACCCAATGATTTATCCCAAATATATATAACACTACGACTAAAATTCGACCCTTATGCCATCTCCAAATTTATTCACTACTCCCGGGATAATTTATCCATCACATAAGTACTTCTTCCCCAATCGAGTTATGAAATTCAAGTTTTACAAGTTCTCCCCCTTTAAAATGATTCGTCCTCGAATCAGACTACTAAAATTATAAGAGACATACCTTCTGCAAATAAATGAGATATTGATCATTCATGATAGCTTATGGCCCCCAAGTCGTCTCTTGACCCTTGTGGTGTTGCCAAACCACCTTAACTGAAGGAATCCACCTAGACCGTAACTTCCTTATTTCTCTATCCACTATAGCCACTGGCTGTTCTAATAAGATAAATCTCGGCAGATATCAACTGTCTGAGGTTCTAAAACATGAGATTCATCAAACAAGTATTTCTGTAGCATAGAAACATGAAACACCAGATGTATCCTATCAATGTTAGGTGTGAGTGCTAACTCATATCTTCTACCTCAAACTTTGCAAAGTATTTGAAATGGCTCAATATATATTGGGCTGAGTTTGCCTCTTTTGCCAAATCTCATAACTTTTCTGGCGACTTTGAACCGTCTTCATCCTTCCTCTAATCAACTTCACTTTTTCCATTGCATCATGTACCAAGTCAGGCCCAAGTAATTTTTTTTCTCCTATTTCAAACCATCCCACTGGTGATCTATATTTCCGACCATATAAGGCTTCAAAAGGAGCCATCTGAATACTTGCCTGATAACTATTGTTATATGCAAATTCTATAAGTGGCAAATGTTGATCCCAGATACCTTCAAAATCTACTACACAAGCTCGTAACATATCCTCCAAGGTTTGAATGGTTTGTTCTGATTGTCCATCTGTTTGAGGGTGGAAAGTTGTACTAAAACATAACTGAGAACCCAAGGCTTCTTGAAATGATTGCCAAAACTTGGATGTAAACTGAGATCCTCGATCAGAGATTATTGAGATGGGTATTCCATGTAGTGACATTATCTTATCCAGATACAGCCTGGCATACTGAGCTGCTGAAAAGTTAGTCTTTACAGGCAGAAAATGTGCGCATTTCGTCAACCAATCTACAATCACCCAAATGGAATCGTAACCCTTTGAAGTACGAGGAAGCACAGTTACAAAATCCATAGTAATCTTCTCCCATTTCCATTCAGGAATATCTTAACTTTGAAGTTTCCCTGCTGGTCTCTAATGCTCCGTTTTGACCTATTGGCAAGTAAGACATTTAGCAACAAACTCCACTACATCTCTTTTCATACCATCCCACCAATAAAGTTATTTTAAATCATGGTACATCTTGGTAACTCCAGGGTGCATAGTATAGGATGAGGCGTGGGCTTTCTCTAACAACGATTTTCTAAACTCATGAATAGAGGAACAATAATTCTGCCTTTCTTTCTCAGGAGATTTTCATTGTCTACATGATACTCCTCATTCATACCTTGCTTTGGTTTATCTCTAATCCGTTGGATTTGAATGTCTGTTTCCTAAGCAGTTCTAATCTCATCCACCAGTGTAGATCGGATCTGAATATGAGCCAACAACGTTCATTGATCTGTTACTTGAAAGCTTACCCCATCTGAGATACATTTCTACACCTGCCTAGCTGGTTGCCACCTCTCTCAATGGTAGATGAGCTAAACTCCCCATAGATTTCCTGCTTAAGGTATTTGCTACCACATTGGGCTTACCATGATGATATAGTATTGAGCAATCATAATCTTTCAATAACTCAATCCATCCCTCTGCCTCAAATTAAGATCTTTTTGACTCAGAATATACTTGAGACTTTTTGTGGTTCAGTAAAATCTCTTTTCACCATAGAAGTAATGTCGCCATATCTTCAGGCAAAAATTATGGCTGCCATCTCCAAGTCGTGGGTGGGATAATTTTGTTCATAAGGTTTTAGCTTCCTAGAAGCATATGCAATAACTTTTCCTCTTTGCATTAACACACATCCCAATCCCACTCTAGAAGCATCACAGTACACCATAAACCCTCATGATCCTGACGGTAAAGATAGAATATGAGCGGTAGTCAACCGTTGTTTAAGCTCCTGGAAACTTTTCTCACAGGCATCTGACCACACATACTTTACATTTTTCTGCGTTAATCGAGTCAACAAAGCAGCTATTCTATAGAAGTTTTCCACGAACCTCTGGTGGTAACCTGCTAACCCCAAGAAACTACAAATCTCTGTCACACTGGTGGGCCTATGGCACTTTTGAATGGCTTCAATTTTCTTGGAATCTACACCAATTCCTTCTTTTGACACCACATGTCCCAAAAACACCACTCTGGACAACCAAAACTCACATTTAGAGAATTTAGCAAACAGTTTGTGCTCTCTCAAAGTCTGTAATACCTGATGCAAGTGCTCCGCGTGTTCCTACTCACTATGTGAATACACCATGATATCATCAATGAAAACTATCACAAATCGGTCCAAAAAAGGCCTAAACACCCTATTCATCAAATCCATAAAAGCTACAGGGGCACTGGTCAAACCAAATGACATTACCAAGAATTCATAAGGTTCATATCTAGTCCGAAAAGCTGTCTTTGGTACATCGCTTTCCCTAATCTTCAACTGATGATATCCCGAACGAAGGTCTATTTTTGAGAAACACTGAGCTCCCTGAAGTTGATCAAACAAATCATCAATCCTTGATAGTGGGTATTTATTCTAAATCGTCACCTTATTCAACTGTCGATAATCTATACACAACTAAAATGTCCCATCTTTCTTCTTTACAAACAACACCGGAGCACCCCACTGGGACGAATGAACCCCTTATCCAGCAATCTTGTAGTTGTACCTTCAATTCCTTAAGTTCTGCAAGAGCCATCTTATACAGAGGAATTGATATAGGTTGCGTGCCAGGAATTATGTCTATGCATAATTCAATCTCTTTATCCTTTGTAATCCCGGTAACTTATCTGGGAAAACATCAGAATACTCATTTACCACTGGAATTTGATCTATACTTTTTTCTTTTGTTCTACTATCTATCACAAAAGCTAGATATCCCACATTCTTCTTGCGAAGAAGCTTGTATGCTTGCATTAACGATATCAAATTATGGGGTACCACACTCCTATCTCTCTGATAAACACTAACCGGCCGATCAGAGGCATGCAAGGTGACAATCTTCTCCCGCCAATCAACCACTGCATTATGTGCAGCTAACCAATCCATTCCCAGAATAACATCAAACCCTAATATGCTTAGCACCACCAAATCAGCATAATACGTATGCCCATCAATCTCAACCGGGCAAGCCTTCACTTTTTGTATAACCTCTATAGGCTCTCCTACAGGTGTAGTTATAACAAGGGGTGAATCTAATGCCTCAGTATCTCTACCCAGATAAGTCACAAGATATGGTGATATAAATGAATGAGTGGCTCTCGAATCGAATAACACTTTGGCATTTACTGAACCAACTGGCAATGTACCTGTAACAACGGAATTAGATGCATGTGCATCCTGGGGTGTGAGGGTATAAACTCTACCATGAGCTCTGCTAGTGGAGGTACGTCCTCGATCACCCACTGGTTGTCCTCTACCACCTGCCACATGTCCCCTCACTACAGATCTTTGTTCTCCTGCCATGTACATATTTTGCTGAGGCTGGGGCGTCGACGAAGTAGCACGGAGAAATGACAATTGCTCTGCAGGTACTGAACAATCCCTCTTAAGATGACCCATTTGTCTACATCGAAAATAATTCCTACTCTCGAATCGGTAAGCTTCTGAATGAGGTCGTCCATAAATCACACATGGTGGGATACCTTGCCCTCGCTGGGCTACCAATGGTGAAGACACTGTACGGGACACAATACTCTGAATAGGTCTACGGTCTGAGTCTCCCTGCATCAATCCTATATCACGACGTGTAGAGGGAGGGGCGGATGTCTGTGGTCGCCTACCCTGACCACCATGTTGTGGCCTAGCCCTCTCCTCTGATCTCGGTCTCTTTCAAGATTTTCTTTCAGCTTGTCTCCCCTTGACCCGAGCCACAAACCTGAGAGTAACATCCAAAGCCTGTGTATATGTAGTAGTCTCTGTAACATGAATAGATCGAAATAGATAATCCTGAAGTCCATCTACAAACCATTTCATCTTCATTTCTTCAGTACTGATCAAATGTGGAGCATACCGAGAAAGTCGGGTGAACTGTATGTCATACTCTGAAACAGTCATATATTCTCCCTGGACCAACTGCTCGAACTCTCAAGCTCAATCATCTCTAACACTCCGAGGCAAAAACCTGTTCAAAAATATTGTGCTAAACTCAACCCAAGTCATAGGAGGAGCATCATGTCGTCGATTACCTCGAAAAGCCCTAAACCAAGTATTAGCAACATCTTTCAACTGAAAACTAACCATTCCACCGCTCTCTGCTGAACACCCCAAATCCAGACATATACGATCCAACTCCTCAATAAATCCATAGGGGTCGGGAGAGGATTCTACTCCTATAAATATGGGTGGACATAGCTTTCGGAAATCATGTAAGGAAACCGACAGCTCATGCCGCTGAACCACATGAGCTGTCACTGGAATAGGTCCTTGAGAGGTATTTGGTATTACTGGGGGGAACTACAGTCTGGTGAGCCAAAGGAGGTTCTGGTGGTGGTGGTGGAATAGGAACTGTAGTATATGCAGCTCTTGGCCCTGGGCCTGGTGGCTGCTGCTGTCGCATAGCTAACTGTGTAAAGGCTATTAAAGCACGCTGAAGTTGTTGAATTCCCACAGTTAATCCTTCATTATCATGTACTACCGGTTCTGCCTCATCTGTTCTCATAACCCCCTATTGTACTGATTCCTCTCTCTGTCACATATCTACATCAGGGGGAGGTGCCACTGATCCCTGGTCTGGGTTTACATCCTGAGGTGCCCGATTGCGTCTAGGTCTACCTCTGCCTCTGGTTTTAGGTAGCATGATATCTAGGTGATCAAGAAAATATTTAATTGAATTCAAAAAAGGTATAATCAATAGGAATGAGACATACCTCTGAACAGAACACTGGAGAAGTAGCTCCCTTATATACTAGTACCCCGGTATACTACATATATAAGACACTACTAATCTCCCACTGCAGTCACTGACTCCCAAAACACCGCTCTGATACCAAATTTGTAACATCCCCAATCCGGGAATATTACCGACAGATGACAGAATCCCACTGTCACCTAAGCTTCAGACTGAAAACAGAAATCAACCAAATATGTAAACACTTTCTCATCAAGCAGAAAAATTGTATGGAATTTTAAACATGGTACGTACATAAATCCAGATGTGAAACAAATACACATATAAACATAGGTTTTTACATCACAGAAAACTCAAAAGAACCTACATTCTATATGATGTAGTCCCAACATGATGAACCTATAAAACTAGTGACTGTAATGCTGCTCCTATCCCGAATCCATGTCTCTCAACATAAAGCATTGGCTCACCAAAATAAAGGCCCTGCAAAATGACCGACGTAATCACACGCGTATAACGCAAGCGCACGTATCGTTCAAGTAGTATAAAAAATATTGATCCCATGAGGACTTAATACCTAATCTATTAATTTTATGAGGTCAAATGATTACTAGTATCTAACAGGTAGATTGATTGATGGTGATGATTTTAAACTTAAAAACAAGTAAATAAAATTGCTCGAAAGTAGGTTTAAGAAAATTTAATATTAAAGAACTATCTAGGGTTGTGAATCTTTCTAATATCTTTTTAAAGATGAAGTGGTTATTTCATGTTTGTGTAATAAATCGATTTACTAACCTGGAACACGAAATTATGCGAAAGCCTCTGTCGATGGTCAGACGTAAAGACCCAGTATAACCCAATTGAACCATATGTCTATGTCAACCAAATTACCTGGATTCATTAAGTTTAAGTTCCAATTATGGCTACCCCCGCCCGACAGGTATATATCTATCCTGTAAGGAAATCTATTAAAGGGTTATCTATCCTCAAGGAAGATCGTGGGCTACTAAGTCTAAGGCTGAAACCTAAAATTCCTTTGTCAAGTTTATTTTAGATTTACCAGATCAATCTTATTAGTGGCCAATTAACAAGACGCATTAAGCTTAAGACTTAATAAGTAAACCTTTAAATTACCGAAACTATAAAATAACCCCTTATAAACCGGTGATATTAGAATTCATCACAACCCTAGATAACTAACTTAGTTACGACACATAACTAGGGCTAGTAAGAACTTAAAGTAAAAGAATAAAATAAAATACTGAAATGTAAATAAAGAAACTCACAATAAAAGAAAATACTATGGCTAGAGGATCTATTTTATCACTACTATTTTAGATATCTCCCTTAATATAATATATTAACTTATGTGATATTACCAACCAGCCATATAGGCGGTAACCTGATTAAGTCAAATTAAGTCCATAAATCAGCCATATAGGCGGGGAAATTACCAACCGACCCAACTAGGCGGTATCCATGCTTAGTCAGATTAAAACCAGTTTATAAATGATTACCAACCGACCAATATAGCGGTATCCTCATTAAGTCAAATTTTAAATAGTGACTATATTATAATTAGGGAGATTAATCTAAATAGCAGTAATAAAATTTACATTTCACCCCCTAGCAGTGGGAAGTTACCTCCTCATGTTGAATAGTAAAAACTGAAAAAGTAAAGAAATAAATATTATTACAGAACGTAATTAAAATTAATTACAAAACTGAAATTAAAATAAACTAGATATAAAAACTCCCTATTTACATCAGAGAATTCAGAGAGGAAGGTACATCTGAAATTGAAACCTCAAGCTGAATTTATAGGCCTCGGTAAGGTGTGCGCGTCGCGATGCGCCACATGTCACGCTCTGGTTGGCTGCTTCAAATTCTTATCCGATGACGTGGTGATGTGGATAATTGACTCAATAATTGTGTTGACGTGGCGATGACGTGGCAACACGTGGCGAAAGTGATTGGATGATGATGAAGTGGTGAGTTGACTCGGTCTACTACTGATGTGGAGGATGACGTGGCTGACACGTGGCGATGGCGATTGTCGGCACCATAGGATGATGACACGTGTCACGGCGCACGTTAGTAGATCGGTTGTGATGTTGACATATGGCATGGCGCATGTTAGGCGTTGAGATGCGCAAAATTACCAAATTGCCCTTTTGTCCGTTTTTCACTGTTTTGGCCCCAAATCACCTGCAGAGAGTCCTGAAACTTTATTTATCTACAAAATAACACAAAACACATCAAAATATTCACAAAACTCAAGAAACTATACAAAATTTTAGGTTAAATGAGTGGGAAATGGTGATATAATTACCACTCATCACACCCCCAAACCTAATATTTTGCTAGTCCTCGATCAAAATAAAGAATAAAATAACATAAACATCTTTAAAATAAAATTTAACTAAGCCACTTTCGTAGGGATCACGACTGCATTTAGCACATGCAACAAGCCTTTAAACCCCTAGGTGTCCCTAGTGGACAAGTTGTAGTCTCGTGAGGGTTTACAACAATGATACCCACAAACATTTTACAAAAGTAAAAAGGTAGTGAAACTAATGCACACAAAAGCAAATAGACAAGAGAAAAAAGAAGTAAGAAGTTAGTGACTAATCAGGTGAAACTTCTACTCCAAGTCACTAGTTGTTTTCTTTCTTTCTAAATTACCGAATAAGTAAATTCTCCGATTATATTTACCATTCTCCATATACATAGCCAACAAAATATTAATCAACTAATTTTTGCCCACAACAGTCACAAGTGCCAGAGTAATATTTTTGTCCTAAAGTTTTATCAGAATTCACACCTTTTTGCAGCAGTTGAATAATTTTTCTCATTTTTTTGATTTTTTTTTTTTTTTTTCTTTGATTTTTTGATTTTTTTTATTTATATACAATATCTTCCATCTATGTAGCGAGTGTTGGGTCGGTGGCTCCCAAACCAGTTGGCTTTAGGGCACCAGGTGTTAAGACACCCCTACGGACTTAATTACTCAGACTTCAGATATATATATATTTTTACAGCATCTTTGATCCATGTAGTGAGCTTTGGGCCAGTGACTCCTAAACCAGTTGTTTTAGGGCACTAAGTGTTAAAACACCACTACAGACTTAATAACTCGGATCTCAGATGTTTTTTTTTTTTTTTGCTTTTTCAGATGCTTCCTCCAATTGAACTTAAGCACTGAATATTACAAACTTTTCAATTACAGCTTATGTCCGTATGTTACCATGCGTGTTGATAATTCCTGCCAACTGAGCATATGAAGATCCATTTTAGTCAATTTTATGGAGAATTTACAAATTAAATAATTCAAAAGGAAATAAACAAAAATTAACTTGTTTCGAAAATGGGTTGAAATACGTATCAGGAATGGGAACTCCTTACACAGCTATCACTCACCAATTTCACTTTTTTAGTCAAAATAAAAACAAAAACGTAAAATATTTTTGTAATTTTTAAAAAATTTTCAAATTTTTTTTATTTTTCGAAAATTTTTGGACTAAAAATAAAAACAACACACAACTAAAAACAAGTACTGATCAAATAATTCCCTCCTCTAAACCTAAATGAGACATTGTCCCCAATGTCTTAAACAATAGAAGAAGAGTTTAGACGATAGTACCTGGTTAACTGAAATTCTACACGAAAAGTTAAAGGTTAAGATCCAGATTAATCCGACGCCTCTTAACACTATCATACTCGGACCGATTTATCTTTGAAATGATAGGGTCAATTTGTGGTTCATAGGCTAAGATTTGGTCAATTAGATCCGGAGTAGTAGTTCTGGCAGTGAAGAGGAGTTCTTTTAAAGGTTTTGACACGAACCCATTTCTCCGGGCACATCAAGAAACACACAAAGAAAATCATAAAATCCTTCAACGTTGTACATGTTGGGTTTCTATTAGGTCCCAATGATCAAATCAAGCAATGAAATACATGTGCGAATACTCAAAGAAGTTGCGGAATACTTACAATGATCGGTTGTGCGATGCGACGAACACAAAAACTTCAAGCTATCCTCCAAGGTGGCTCACGGCAATTGAATTTTTTTGTCCTCCAAATTTTCGGCCATCGCCTCCAAGTGTGCCCCAAGAGTGTCTTCAAGCACCAAGATTTATTTGGTGATTCCATGCTCATGAAAAAGATTCCCTATCACTTTGTATGTCCTCTTTTGAGTGCTAGCTCTTGGTGATTTTTGCCACAAAAATCACCATCTTCATCCTTGTAAATCTCGGCCTTGCCAAGAAAAAGAGAAAGAAGAATTTTGGCCTCAAAGCCGAGAGAGGGAGGAGGGAAAAATGGGTTTCCAAAACCGTGAGATGTGTAGAGAGAGAGGAAAATGTGTTAAGTGTATATGTTTTTGATTTTCCAAAAATCAAATACAAAAACCATTTCAAATTTCCAAAAGTCAAAGGCTTTAAATTAAAGCCAACCAACCCTCCTATCACTATTCACATCAAAAGTGACTAGACATCACATCACTCAAAGTGACAGGTGATTTGACGCTTGATGTGACTAGTGATTTGATGCTTGATGTGACTTGCGGGCCGCACTTGAATTCAAAATGCGAGTGCGTCCGCCAACACTCCCGGGCTCGGGTTCGCTAATTCCAAATTAATGAATTTTCGATTGCGACGTAATTAAATAATTATGCCTAGCAAAATCATTATTCACGTCGCTAGCGAATTAATTCTAAATTAACTCGTTTGCCCGAATTAAAATCTAATTTCAATTCCGCGTCGAAATCCAATTTCGTATAATAATATCGAATATATTATTTTATCGATTAATTCCAAATTAATCGTATTCTCTCTTTAATTAATATCTTATCCCAGATAAAATATCTCCGTAATTAATCCCAAATTAATTTTCTCTCTCTTATAATTAATCCCAGATTAATATTGTGCGAGTCATACGTCATCGGTGAATCTTCAGGAAGCGACCCATGAGATCCCCGGATATGTTGGCAGTAAATCCGGTCGTCGGACTATCCGAACACGTACGTACCTAGTACTACGTTTTTACCTATTTACAAGACATGGTTGGCTTCTAGCAAAGCACTGTGCCTACCCAATTCTCCAGAAATATTCTTACTGGAATATGTGATCTATATCAGGCGTAGTATACGTAGTATTGCGTATTACGATCCAGCATCGGATGTCATGTGCTAGGCCTGGGGCTGGAAATGTGGCTGCCCCGTACGAAGCACATATCGGATCTCTGGTAACTAGTCTCTATAATCGGATAATTATGACCTAGTCGTATTATCCCGATGACTGCAGTACATAAGAGAACTAGTTCTGTATCCTACGTGATCATCATCTCCACTATGACTGGAGTGATACTTCCATCTCGACATCACACCCAATACACTACGATTCTCAATATACCCAGAAGAGGCGTACACAGAACCTGTTAAAGCCCTGGATGACCAAAACCAAAGTATATTGATTGTCGCAAGTATTAGCGGTGTAAGTCACAGGTGAAGACCAAATACACCTACCCTGATTCGGACTTCCATAGACAAAAAGTCATACTACCAATGGAATTTTGGGGGGTCTATCCAGAGCGAAGTTGTTTCCGTACCATCGGTAAACACAACCTCCTATTACACTTGCATGAGTATCTTATACCCAAATATATGAGAACTATGCGTTATGCTCCCACAACGCGCACAAGTGTAATACTAGTCTATTCCGCATTATATTGATCCAGTCTCGATAATACTACTGAGGGATGTTTAATGATTAAACCTTCATGGATTGATAATATTCATATCTTATCAATCCAGAACTAATCATATGGACCTTTCATCATTTATACATCTTGGTAATCTAATTACAAATAATGAAAGAGCAATTTCCTTTGTCACATAGTTAATTTGTACAACAACACCATGATCTGTACAAATAGTGATGCTATGGGCCATAACTTTCCAACAATCTCCCACTTGGCCTATAGCCAATCACTCAAGTTTCCTACACCCGAACTATGTATGGTTCGCTCAAATTTCTGCTGAGATAATGCTTTCGTCAGTGGATTTGTAGGATTATCGTCTTATTTATTCGATCATCACATCGCCACGATGTATGATCCGAACGAATCAGATGAATATATGAAGTATATATCTGGATCGTTGATGAGACCATTAATTCTTTAGCCTGTGCTGAAGCCTACCTCAACTGCTAACAGAACTATATCTAATCTAATTAGATTATTATCAATCCAGAAGGCTTTTATTGCTGCCTCAGCCGCAGCAATAATCCGCTTTTGTTGTTTATTCGGTAACAATATCTTGCTTGGAAGATTTCCAGCTCACTGTTCCGTTATTCAAATTTTATAGTATCGTTCTTACGACTTATAGTCGTTTTATCGGTTTGGAAACTTGCAGTAGTGATCCCAGTCACTTCAAGTTCTCATTCTCCATAATATAAAAATCATCCTCAGTTCCTCTAAGATACTAAATGATGATCTTAACATCAATCCACTGATTATCACTTGGATTGGCCTGATTGTGACTCCATATACTCAAATCATATGAGACACCAGGTCGCGTACATTTTTCAATGTACGAGTTCTCGGAGAGTGCGAACAACCTTTAAATCTATCCTAGTAGATCTTTATTCCTAGAATACAGGTTGTTTCTCCCAAGAATTCTACGGAGAATTTTCATGAAAGCCAAGCTTTCACCGATTGTAAAATGGGATTATCATTTCCAAGAAATGATATGTCATCATTTTATACAGGACAATCACTGTCAGTGCGCTCCCACTAACCTCCTTATATACACAAGAATCATTTTCGTTTTGAATTAAATCATATACCATTATGATTACATCAAAACGATAATTCCAAGAACGTTATGCTTGCTTCAATCCATCCATGGATCGAATAACCTGTAAACCTTGTTTGCTAGTTTTGGTACGAAAAAACCGTCAGGATGTTATAAACATCCTCCAAAAAGGTTTCCGTTAAGGAAAGCAGTTTTTGGCATTCAGTTGTCATATTTCATGAATGAAACATGCAGCATCAACAAGCATTATCTAAATGGATTTATCAATGGCAACTTGTAAAAGGTTTCATCGTAATCGACACAATATTGATAACGATACCTTTTCGTTACAAGCCTAGCTTAGTACGTTGGTATGTTGCCTTCCATTTTGTCTTGCTTGAAGACTTATATAGTACCAATAGGCACAATGTCTTGCGGTACTTCAACTAGTGTCCAAACTTGGTTGATATACATGGCATCCATTTCGGACATCATGGCACTTTCCCTAATAGGGTGTCGATACCTTGTATCACTTCCTCATACGTAGTCAGTTGGTATTCCTCAATTAGATTGACATCTTTATGAGGTGAGATCAGAAACCCATACCCTAGGTGGTTTTCTGACTCTCTCCAACTAACATGGTTCTTGTGTATTCGAAGATTATTGGTATAATATCATCCTGATGAACTATTTGTGTTCCATTAAGGAATCGGTGCCTAGAACAGTATTACTTGATTTTCATCGAGTTTAACTATCCTCCCACTTACCACTGCATATCGGTATTCCTCTTAGGAAAAACCGTATGGTGAGGAGCAACAATTACATTGTTCTTTTGTGAGTTGTATATCGTATTATACTTTGGTTTCACTAGGATAACCTACAATTAGGCACTTATCGATTTGGGTTCTAGTTGGTATCCAAACATATGCCCAGCATACCCAAATCTACATGAATGAGAAAACCCGGTTTCTTTACTGTTCATATCTAATATGAAGTCTGTCAAAACAGATTATTATGGAACCTTATTCAAAATAAGTTTTGCACTGTTTATGCTTATCCCTTGAAGGAAATGGTAGCTCAGAGCGACTCATGATTAACCTTATCATGTCTAACAAAATTCGGTTTCTCCGTTCAGGCACACCGTCAGACTCACGTGTTCCAGGAGGAGTCCTCATTGAAAGAATATTATACTCTTTCAAGTATATGAGAAACTTATTGCTTAAGTATTTTCATCATGGTCTAACCGTGATGGTTTAATACTTTAGCCGATCTGTTTGTCTATTTCGTATCAAAACTCTAAAAGTTTCCGATTTGTGTTTCAAAAGAAACACATAACCATAACGCGATGCCACATCCGTAAAGGTCATGAAACATTCATATCCACCTCTAGCCTAGCTAGACATGGGCCCACCTACGTCACTATGAACGAGGGCTAACAGATCGATGGCACTTGTACTTTTACCAAGTAAAAGGTGTTTTAGGCACTTTTCCCAATAAACTAGATTCGTAGACATCATTTGAATAGAATCAAATTTTTCCTAGTACCCACTCTTCGAAAGTGTGGATATACGAGTCTTGTTTAATTGTGTCCCAGACAACAATGCCACTTATACTCTCAACTGATTAAATCAGTTTGAGCTATTTGTTGTCATGTTATATGTTGAGATTTATTTATATTCAAAATATAAATACTGTTATTCACATCTAATGTGTTTATCTCAATATCATCTTTATAAAATAAAACACTTTAGTGTTCTAGAATATAAAGGTATATCCGCAACAGATTATACTCTGATATAGAGATAATGTATCTAGCCAAACCAGTTACATTTTAACAGTTTGCTAATTTAAGTACACACCGAAGGGTAGTTCCTAAACTTAGGTTTCTACGGTTAAAACAGCGACTTTCGTCCCGTTTCCTAATCGCAGATAAATCTCATCTGAAGTCAGTATCCTACTCTCAGCAGATTCTGCACATCAGCACATATTTATGTACCACATCCAGTATCTAAAATCCAATTTTAATACTCGTAGTGAACATGTTTATGATAAACATATTTGAAGTTGGAGCCTTGCCCGTATTAAATTCCTTCATGTCTGCCTTGTCCATACGGCAGTCACGCTTCAGTGACCCTGTTTTCCACAATTCAGGCCGACATATTGGGATATGTCCTTTGTATTCCCATAAGATTATAATGATTTTCCCTTTGCCCCCTTTTCCACATTCCAGAAGCCTTTGGCCAAGCCTTGGTCTTCTAGAATGTCGAAATAAGATGCGCCTTGCGCTTCTTGCCTTATTACAAACTTTGGCTTTGTCTCCTTGAGTATAGCCATTAACTCTCCAAGAGTTTACATTGCAATTGTATTCCTAAGATCTAAGGATAGATCTATGAAGATCCTTCAATTTCATTATCAATACTATAAGGATCTAATCCTTAGTTCTGATTTAGAAATTAAGGACTCTATTTGGCAAGCATAATGGATTAAGCACTAAAGTTATCATCACATGAATATTCCAAATATCGTATTCTACTATTTGCTTAACTCTGGGCTTAGGCTTAAGATGTTATTTTATAAAGTAACTTCTTAGTTTTCAGGACTATCCTGATTCATTATTCCCAATTTGAAAATTAAAGTCGTTTAAATACATTTTCATTCCCCAGGATTATGTTTTAAACACTAATCTTTCAATTATCTTGATTCTAATAGTCCAACTATTTAATCAACGATTTTAGGTACTATTTATTATAATGATTACTATAGTCTAACTATATAATCAACTATAATTAATAGATTAAATTCAATTATATTGATTACTATAATCCAATTATAAAATCATTATTAATTGAAATGGTTAATTCAAATATATTGATTACTTTAATCCAATTATATAATCAACTATAAATGAAATACTTTGAATACAGTCCAACTGTTTTGAACAAACATTAAATATTAGTCCAACTAATATATTAATTTATTTGACGAAATATTTGAAATGAGCGCGTATGGCAAGTAACTAAACGAATATTGCAAATTTAATACTTGCCTCCCACTATTTTTCGGCGAGCCTCTAACCCTCTGTGGAGTACTCGGGAAACCTTGTTTCCTAGTGGGCTAGGATCCCATTAAATAACACACACATCTTGACTTTGGCCAACAAATTGTATGATAATTAACTAGGTAGATCTCTAAGATCAATTGGATCCCATCCAATCCTAGATCCAGTAGGTGGACATCCAAGTCCGAAACATATATCCTATATATGCCAATATATCCAATATATTACCAAACCTTTTTCCTCTGAATCAACTAAGCCTTGGCTTTGGCACAACAAACTTAGTGATCCCAGTTAAGCGAAACCCATTGACCATGGAAAGCTTCGTAATCGATGTCGATGGACAAGAAGTGATCTTTACTTTGGCCAACAAATCACAACTTGGACAAGACACCAATATGGAACAAAGCCTTCATGATTCAAATACATCCGCGACGGATAAAGGTTTTGACTTTGGCTAACAAACAATGCCAGTCTTGGATCTTGAGTAAGAATCACTGAATGGAAGGAAAAATGCTTATATGATGTTGAGGGTTTTTCGAGTGCAATTAGCAACCAATTAATTATCTTTGTTAAGGTCTCATCATCATACACCCTTAAACATGCATTCTAAACACATAATAAGGCGCATATAAATAAATATAATAATGATATGCGGATGATACTTAAACATTGTTCCTAGAACAAATCTCTCCATTTCCTCTCTCCCTAGCCAGACAAGTGATACTTCTACCCGATTACATAACACTTCTAAAGAAACCTCATTTACATTGAGGGGAATAGGTGAGAAGAGAAATACAAAGAGTAAGGAGGTAATAGGCTGGACACGCAGGTCCAATTAATAAATTATAAATTTATTACAACAATTTCCAAAATTGCCCTCACCCATCTAATTCCATCCCATATATATTATTCATACATCGCAACCATGTATTCACACAAGCATGTTATCAATCAATCTAATCCAATTAATTAATCTGATAATAAATGACCATCCAATGTTCAAACAACGATTTGATTTTGCGCGAGTCCAACTCGTTTTGCGAATAAGTACTCAAAGTACGAATTCTTGAATTAAATTAAACTACAACATTAAATCCAATTTAACTTGTATTTAATACTGATTCTTTGATTTAAATCCAAATTAAATATTACACTTTATTAATGAACCTTTGCGACTTAAATTCAAAATCTAATCATTACGGGTCTCCAAGCCCAATTAACATCCAATGTCAATTTAATTTAAAGTCCAATGGGCTTTCAATTCATTTCATAAGGCATGGACTTTTGGTCAATATGGGTCAAACCCAAATACCAAAGCCCATTTAAGGAATCACCCTTATTTCCCAAGAAACCAATTTAGGCCCATTAGGCCCAATTAATATTAAAGGTCCATTAAGTCATAATTGGACTTTTTGGATATGGTTTTGGGCCCAATTGGATCCAACCAATTTAGCCTAAACCTAACTTGGTACAACCAAGCCCATTAAACCCAATTACAACTTTTAAGGCTCAATTCCAAAATAAGCCCAATTAATTTAATTTCAAAATTCCAAATTTCATAATCAAATTAATTAAAGTGTATACCATAATTAATTACCCAAATTAACATTTCCAAAACACAAATTTGTACAATTAATTATGCTCATTATCATCAACATATGTCCAACACATTTGAATATAAAAATCAATCATCTTCATGCTTATCAAGTCTCGGTTTTTAGGGTTCATATGTCCAATTATAAATACAATCCAATTGAATCTTAAATCAACATTACCCAATTGTTTCAAGTCATCCAATGATCAAAGAAATAAAAAATACCAAGACATTAGGGCAACATGTAGTTTCGGCCAAGCCAACTAATTGGGGAAAAATTAATCCAATCATATTTCATAAAATTGATTATGCACAACTCAAAGTTAACATAATATAAGCATATTCCAATAATCAATTTAATCAAAACATGCTCAAATTCACTTTACCCAATTTTAACCATAATCAAGTTTCATGCTCAAAATGGGTCAAGATACCATTGTTGGGTTTCTATCAGGTCCCAAGGATCAAATCAAGCAATCAACACATGTGCGAATACTCAAAGAAGTTGTGGAATACTTACAATGATCGGTTGTGCGATGCGACGAACACAAAAACTTCAAGCTATCCTCCAAGGTGGCTCACGGTAATTGCAGTTTTTTGTCCTCCAAATTTTCGGCCAACACCTCCAAGTGTGCTCCAAGAGTGTCTTCAAGCTCCAAGCTTTATTTGGTGATTCCATGCTCATGAAAAATATTCCCTATCACCTTTGTATGTCCTCTTTTGAGTGCTAGCTCTTGGTGATTTTTGCCACAAAAATCACCATCTTCATCCTTGTAAATCTCGGCCTTGCCAAGAAAAAGAGAAAGAAGGATTTTGGCCTCAAAGCCAAGAGAGGGAGGAGGGAAAATGGGTTTCCAAAACCGTGAGATGTGTAGAGAGAGAGAGAAAATGTGTTAAGTGTATATTGTTTTTGATTTTCCAAAAATCAAATACAAAAACCATTTTCAAATTTCCAAAAGTCAAAGGCTTTAAAGCCAACAACCACTCCTATCACTATTCACATCAAAAGTGACTAGACATCACATCACTCAAAGTGACAAGTGATTTGACGTTTGATGTGACTAGTGATTTGACGTTTGATGTGACTTGCGGGCCGTACTTGAATTCGAAATGCGAGTGCGTCCGCAAACACTCCTGGGCTCGGTTTCGCTAATTTAAATTAACGAATTTTCTGTTGCGACGTAATTAAATAATTATGCCTAGCAAAATCACTATTCACATTGCTAGCGAATTAATTCTAAATTAACTCGTTCGCCCGAATTAAAATCCAATTTCAATTCCGTGTCGAAATCCAATTTTGTATAATATATTGAATATATTATTTTATCGATTAATTCCAAATTAATCGTATTCTCTCTTAAATTAATATCTTATCCCAGATAAAATATCTCCGTAATTAATCCCAAATTAATTTTCTCTCTCTTATAATTAATCCCAGATTAATATTGTGCGAGTCATACGTCATCGGTGAATCTTCGGGAAGCGACCCATGAGATCCCCGGATGTGTTGGCAGTAAATCTGGTCGTCGGACTAACCAAACACGTACATACCTAGTACTACGTTTTTACCGATTTACAAGACATGGTTGGCTTCTAGCAAAGCACCGTACCTACCCAATTCTCCAGAAATATTCTTACTGGAATATGTGATCTATATCAGGCGTAGTATACATAGTATTGCGTATTACGATCTAGCATCGGATGTCATGTGCTAGGCCTGGGGCTGGAAATGTGTCTGCCCCGTACGAAGCACATATCGGATCTCTGGTAACTAGTCTCTATATCAGATAATCATGACCTAGTCATATTATCCCAATGACTGCAGTACATAAGAGAACTAGTTCCGTATCCTACGTGATCATCATCTCCACTATGACTGGAGTGATACTTCCATCTCGACATCACACCCAATACACTACGTTCTCAATATACCCAGAAGAGGCGTACACATAACCTGTTAAAGCCTTGGATGACCAAAACCAAAGTATATTGATTGTCGCAAGTATTATCGGAGCAAGTCTCAGGTTAAGACCAAATACACCTACCCTGTTTCAGACTTCCATAGACACATAGTCATACTACCAATGGAATTCTCAGGGGTCTATCCAGAGCTAAGCTATTTCCGTACCATCGGTAAACACAACCTCCTATTACACTTGCATGAGTATCCTATACCCAAATATATGAGAACTATGTCGCTATGCTCCCACAACGCGCACAAGTGTAATACTAGTCTATTCCGCATTATCGATGTCCAATCTCGATAATACTACGACTAGGGATATTTAATGATTAAATCATCGTGGATTGATATTGTCTCATATCTTATCAATCCGGAACTAATCATATGGACCTTTCATCATTTATACATCATGGTAATCTAATTACAAATGATGAAAGAGCAATTTCCTTTGTCACATAGTTAATTTGTACAACAACACCATGATCTGTACAAATAGTGATGATATGGGCCATAATTGTCCAACAGTATAGTCCAAGCAGTTTCTGGTGTATGTTCAGGTTCGCCCAAGATAACACTGTAAAAATTTCCTCCAATGTACCAAAGTCACATGGGAAAGCAATAAAAGCATCAGTACGATTAATCATTTCTACCAATCGTTCAAACATACCTGGCAGGAGCAGGTCCTCTCCGTTTGATGTTCCAAAAAGATTTGCTTCTGCGAAGGGTTTTGGGATGATTCCCAAAACGTGACTGCCTCTCTCTTGTACAGCTTTTGAAACGATCCTCATAAGTCCAAGATTGCCTCCGCCATATACTAAGTGAATATTCCTTACAACTAAGACTCGACCCAATTCATGTGTTACTTCTACGTATTATGGCTTAACACCAACACTAGTACCGCAAAAACACACAGATGTTTTCAACTCGTCTTCTTGAAGTGGCTTCCATGTTTTACTCTGGATATCTTCAAAAGTGCAATGATCAGATGAATTTATAACACCTGAAAAGGGTGAGTAAAATAATAGCACTAGTACCTGCCAAATGACAATTATTAGTTAACAGTAAAATAAATCGTGATAGTCAAAGAAGTTTGGATCATGTCGGAGAAAATAAAAGAAAACAACAAAACAAATTACAATTATTAGGAAAAGATAAAGAGATATAATATCTACAAATATTTACGGCTTAATTGACGTCTATGCGTCAGGGACAAGCTTCCCATCCAATTTTCTTATAAATTGGCAAACAGGGTCTTTTTGAGTCAGATTCCCGAGACTTAACTATTGTCTTTCTTTTTGAAATTGTGTATGTAATTTGTGAAAGGCTATATGAACATATCCACTGGGATGCGTCTCAAGAGTCGAAGATATATCATCTAAAGACTCCTTACTCAAGCCATCCCAAATGAATTTAATTTTGTCTTCACGATTATCAAACACCATTTCTAAAGAACGACAACGAGTATTGCAATTCCAGCGTGCACATTTGTAACAAACACTCATTTGTTTACCTCTACGTTTCTTTGCATAGGTGTTTCTTCCAAAACTAGGCAGATATGAAATAAAAGAGTCAGAAGACTCACCTGCCAATCGGACCCGTGCTTAATAATCTAACAAATATCAGTTGGAATACATTTGATCATCAGTATTCGCATCTGTTCCAAGCGAGCTTTGTAGACTTTCATCAGAGATTTTTGAGGGATATAAGGAAATTGCTTGTGAAGATTTGTGAGAACTTCTTCCAACCTTAAATGACTTATCCTACAAAAATTAAACACACAAAAATAAACACACAAAAATAAAACACACCAAATAAAAATATATACAAAAATTGCATGGGTTGCCTCCCTACGATCGCTAAGTTTAACATCGTCAGCTAGACGTGACTTCTCGAACGTTAGGCTGGATCTTAAAGTGTGACACTTTCTTTTTGTCGCTCAAATGATTCTCCCCAATAATGCATGACACGCTTGTTTTTAACCTTGAATGTTTTGTTGGAATCGGGATCATGTTTCTCAACGACTCTGTCTGGTAAAACCTTGGTGGTCACAAATGGACCTGACCACCGTGATTTTGGATTCCATGGGAAGAATTTCACCCTTGATTTGTTTAACAATACCTTCTTCCCTGGTTCCAGTTGTATGCGCACTAACTTCCCATCATGTCTTTTCCTTGCCTTTTCTTTGTACAATTTGGCATCCTCAAAAGGCTGATTGTGAAATTCCTCCAATTCGTTAAGCTGGTGGAACATTTTCTCTTATGTTGATTGTAGTGCAAGAATTAGCTTTATCAGTGCAAAAGATGCTTTATCTTCAGGCTCCACAGGCAATTGACATGTTTTAAGTTTGTCAGTAGAACTTTGCATTGCATTGGAGTTCTGAATGGTACTGTGTATCACATCAAGTCTGAAACATTCCTCCTTCTTTTTATCATCTGTGAAATTCATGGCCTTGAAAATATTGAATGTTACTTATTGGTCTTGTACCATCATGGTTAGTTCTTCTTTTTGTACATCAATAATGGTTCGACCTGTAGCCAAGAATGGTCTTCCGAGTATTATCGGCACATCTTCATCTTCTTCCATATCGAGGACAATAAAATCTACTGGAAAAATGAATTTGTCAACTTTGACCAGTACGTCTTCAATTACACCTCTCGGAAATACTAGTGTTCTATCAGCAAGTTACAGAGAGACTGAAGTGGGCATTGTTTCTCCAATCTGCTGTTTCCTGAAAATAGAAAAAGGCATCAAGTTAACACTCGCACCTAAATCACATAAAGCCCTACCAAAGTTATGTTCTCCTATAATGCAAGGAGTGGTGAAACTGTCAGGATCTTTCAACTTTGGGGGAAGCTTCCTCTAAATGATAGCGTTGCATTCTTCTGTCAATGCTACTATCTGGTAATCTCCCAATCTTCATTTTCGTGAAAGAATGTCTTTCATGAATTTTACATAGCTGGGCATTTGTTCCAAGGCTTTTGTAAATGGAATGTTGATGTGCAACTTTTTGAACACCTCTAAGAAACGAGCAAACTGTTTGTCCAGTTTGTTTTTCTGAAGACGCCAAGGAAAATGTGGAGGTTGAATGATCTTATCTTTTTTTTTCCTTTGCTTCTTTTTCCTCCATCTATGGAATTGCATCTTTTGGAAGTTCTTTAATTGTTGCCTTGATTCCAACATCTTTGTTGATTTCACTACTGCTTTTCAAAGTAATGGCTTGACATTGCTCATTCCTTCGGTTCCTTGGATTTGGTTCTGTATTGCTGGGAAGATTTCCTGGCAGTCTGTAACTCTGAGCATTGGCCAGTTGTCCAATTTGATTCTCCAGTGCTTTGATGGAAGCAGATTGGCTTTGAAACATAGCATCATATGCTACTTGTTTCTTTTTGAACATCTCTGCAATCCATTCTTTCATTTATGGTTCTTTTTCATGTTCATGGCCTTTGTTCTATTGTTGAAATCCTGGTGGTGGATAGTTCTGCTGTTGGAATCCAGGTGGTGGATTGTTCTTTTGCCCTGAATTATTGCCCCATGAAAAATTGGGATGATTCCTCAACACTCGGTTGTAGGTGTTGGAATATGGATTTTTCCCATGTCTGTTGAAATTGTTGACATAATTCACTGTCTTTTCAAGTTGGTTTGGTTCTGGTGCTCCTCCTTATGGTGAACTTGTGGCTCTAATGTTGCTTTGAGTGCTGAGAGTCTCCTTGAATTTACATATTTGATCCAGCTTGGCGTTGACTGCTGTATTGGCTCCAACTTCATAAATTCTTGCAATTCTTTGGATCATGCTCCTTTCTGTTGGCCACAAGGAATTATTGTTGGCCATTTCTTCGATTAGGTCCAAGGCTTGATCTTCTCCTTTTGCCATTAAAGCTCCTCCAGTAGCAGCATCAATTGTGGTTCTCATTAGTCTAGAAAGTCCATTATAGAAAGTTTGGACTTGAAGCTATTTTGGAATCTCATGGTGAGGACATTTCCGGAGCAAATCTTTGTACCTTTCCCAAGCTTCGTAGAGAGTTTCCAAGTCTTGTTGTACAAAGGATGTGATGTCATTCCTCAGCTTTCCAGTTCTTGTTGGTGGAAAGTATTTTGCAAGAAATTTGGTGGCTAAAGTGTTCCAAGTTGTGATGGAACCTGCTGGTAGTGAATGTAGCCAAGCTTTAGCTCTGTCTTTCAAAGAGTATGGAAAAACCCGCAGTCTCATTGCTTCTTCAGCTTCTCGGTTGTAATTGAAAATATCGCAAACTTCCAGAAAGTTGCTGATGTGGGTATTAGGATCTTCGTTGCTTTTCCCTTAAACTGCACTGACTGCTGAATCATCTGAATGCATGTTTTGATGTCACACGCATTTGCTGGTAAAGGAGGAAGTACAATAAAGGAAATGAAGCCGTCTACCACCGGAATAGTTCTGTCTCAAATGGGTATTGGTGGTGCAACTTCCAAAGGTTCAGGTTCCATGTTGACTAAAACTTCTTGGCCTTCACGTCTTTCCCTTCTATACTGTCTGATGGTTCTTTCAATTTCCGGGTCAAACGGTCGGAGTTCAAAGCTTCTGGTTTGTCTCATGTAGTTTCTAAGAACCTGAAATACAATAAAACAAAAACAATAAGTAAAAAGAAATTAGATACAAGTAAATGTATCTAACCTCAAAACAAATAGTGAAAGATAAATAAGTCCTCGGCAACGGCGCCAAAAACTTGACCGGCGCACGCGTATAACGCAAGCGCACGTATCGTTCAACTAGTATAAAAAGTATCGATCCCACGAGGACTTAATACCTAATCTATTAATTTTATGAGGTCAAATGATTACTAGTATCTAACATGTTGATTGATTGATGGTGACGATTTTAAACTTAAAAAAAAGTAAATAAAATTGCTCAAAAGTAGGTTTAATAAAATTCAATATTAAGGAACTATCTAGGGTTGTGAATCTTTCTAATATCTTTTAAAAGATGAAGTGGTTATTTCATATTTGTGTAATAAATCGGTTTACTAACCTGGAACACGAAATTATGCGAAAGCCTCTATCGATGGTCAGACGCAAATACCCAGTATAACCCAATTGAACCATATGTTTAAGTTCCAATTATGGCTACCCCCGCCCGACAGGTATATATCTATCATGTAAAGAAAACTATTAAAGGGTTATCTATCCTCAAGGAAGATCGTGGGCTACTAAGTCTAAGGCTGAAACCTAAAATTCCTTTGTCAAATTTATTTTAGATTTACCAAATCAATCTTATTAGTGGCCAATTAACAAGACGCATTAAGCTTAACCCAAACTACAAAATAACCTCTTATAAACCGATGATATTAGAATTCATCACAACCCTAGATAACTAACTTAGTTACGACACATAACTAGGGCTAGTAAAAACTTAAAAGTAAAAGACATAAAATAAAATGCTGAAAAGTAAATAAATAAAATCACAATAAAAGAAAATGTTAGGGCTAGAGGATCTACTTTTATCACTACTATTTTAGATATCTCGCTTAATATAATATATTAACTTGTGTGATATTACCAACCAGCCATATAGGCGGTAACCTGATTAAGTCAAATTAAGTCCATAAACCAGCCATATAGGCGGAAATTACCAACCGACCAACCAGGCGGTATCCATGCTTAGTCAGATTAAAACCAGTTTATAAATGATTACCAACCGACCAATATAGCGGTATCCTCATTAAGTCAAATTTTAAATAGTGAATATATTATAATTAGGGAGATTAATCTATATAGCAGTAATAAAAATTTTACCTTTCACCCTAGCAGTGGGAAGTTACCTCCTCATGTTGAATAGTAAAAACTGAAAAAAGTAAAGAAAGTAAATTATTATTACAGAACGTAATTAAAATTAATTACAAAACTGAAATTAATAGAAACTAGAAATAAAACTCCCTATTTACATCAGAGAATTCAGAGAGGAATGTACATCTGAAACTGAAACCTCGAGCTAAATTTATAGGCCTCGGTAAGGTGTGCGCATCGCAACGTGCCACGTGTCGCGCTTTGGTTGGCTGCTTCATATTCTTATCCGATGACGTGGTGATGTGGATAATTGACTCAATAATTGTGCTGACATGGCGATGACGTGGCAACACGTGGCGAAAGTGATTGTCGGCACCGTAGGATTACGACATGTGGCACGCTGTGATTGGCTGATGATGACGTGGCACTGACATGGCGAGTTGACTCATTCTACTGCTGATGTGGAGGATGACGTGGCTGACACGTGGGGTGACACGTGGCGATGGTGATTGTCGGTACCATAGGATGATGACACGTGTCACGGCGCACGTTAACAGATCGGTTGTGATGTTGACATGTGGCACGGCGCACGTTTGCAAGTCAAACTTTTCAAATTCTGACACGTGTCCCTCGGCCCATGTTAGCAGCTTATGGCGCATGTTAGGGGTCGTGACGCACAAAATTACCAAATTGCCCTTTTGTCCGTTTTTCACTATTTTGGCCCCAAATCACCTCCAGAGTGTCCTGAAACTTTATTTATCTACAAAATAACACAAAACACATCAAAATATTCACAAAACTCAAGAAACTATACAAAATATTAAGTTAAATGAGTGGAAAATAGTGATATAATTACCACTCATCACACCCCCAAACCTAATATTTTGCTAGTCCTCGAGCAAAACACAGAATAAAATAACATAAACATCTTTAAAATAAAATTTAAGTAAGCCACTTTCCTAGGGATCATGGTTGCATTTAGCGTATGCAACAAGCCTTTAAACCCCTAGGTGTCCCTAGTGGACGAGTTGTAATCTCGTGAGGGTTTACAACAATGATACCCACAAACATTTTACAAAAGTAAAAAGGTAGTGAACTAATGCACACAAAAGAAAAAAGACAAGAGAAAAGAGAATAAAGAAGTTAGTGACTAATCAGGTGAAACTTCTACTCCAAGTCACTAGTTGTTTTCTTTCTTTCTAAATTACCGAATAAGTAAATTCTCCGATTATATTTCCCATTCTCCATATACATAGCCAACAAAATATTAATCAACTAATTTTTGCTCACAACAGTCACAAGTGTAGAGTAATATTTTTATCCTAAAGTTTTATCAATATTCACACCTTTTTGCAGCAGTGGAATAATTTTTCTCATTTTTCTGATTTTTTCTTTGATTTTTGATTTTTTTTATCTATATACAATATCTTTCATCTATGTAGCGAGTGTTGGGTCGGTGGCTCCCAAACCAGTTGGCTTTAGGGCACCAGGTGTTAAGACACCCCTACGGACTTAATTACTCAGACTTCAGATATATATATTTTTGCAGCATCTTTGATCCATGTAGCGAGCTTTGGGCCAGTGACTCCCAAACCAGTTGGTTTGAGGGCACTAAGTGTTAAAACACCCCTACAGACTTAATAACTCAGATCTCAGACTTTTTTTTTCTTTTTTCTTTTTCAGATGCTTCCTCCAATTGAATAGAGCACTGAATATTACAAACTTTTCAATTACAGCTTATGTCCGTATGTTACCATGCATGTTGATAATACCTGCCAACTGAGCATATGAAGATCCATTTTAGTCAATTTTATGGAGAATTTACAAATTAAATAATTCAAAAGGAAATAAACAAAAATTAACTTATTTCGAAAATGGGTTGAAATACGTATCAGGAATGGGAACTCCTTACACAGCTATCTCTCACCAATTTCACCGTTTTAGTCAAAATAAAAACAAAAACGCAAAATATTTTTGTAATTTTTGATAAATTTTCAATTTTTTTGTATTTTTCGAAAAAATTTGGACTAAAAATAAAAACAACACACAACTAAAAACAAGATACTGATCAATTAATTCCCTCCCCCAAACCTAATTAGACATTGTCCCCAATGTCTTAAACAGTAGAAGAAGAGTTTAGAAGATAGTACCTGGTTAACTGAAATTCTACACGAAAAGTTAAAGGTTAATCTGACGCCTCTTACCACGATCGTCCTCGGACCAATTTATCTTTGAAATGATAGGGTCAATTTGTGGTTCATAGGCTAAGATTTGGTCAATTAGATCCGGAGCAGTTCTGGCAATGAAGATGAGTTCTTTTAATGGTTTTGACACGAACCCATTTCTCCGAGCATCATCAAGAAACACACAAAGAAAATCATAAAATCCTTCAACGTTGTACAGTGCAAGCGATTTCTGGTGTATGTTCAGGTTCGCTCAATATAACACTGTAAAAATTTCCTCCAATTTACCCAAGTCACCTGGCAAAGTAATAAAAGCATCAGCACGGTTAATCATTTCTACCAATCATTCAGACATACCTGGCACAATCAGTTCCTCTCCATTTGATGGTCTAATAAGATTTGCTTATACCAAGGGTTTTGGGATGATTCCCAAAACATGACTGCCTCCCTCCTGTACAGCTTTTGAAATGATCCCCATAAGTCCAAGATTGCCTCCGCCATATACTAAGTGCATATTCCTTGCAGCTAAGACTCGACCCAATTCCTGTGCTGCTTCTACGTATTGTGGCTTAATATCAACACTAGTACCGCAAAACACACAGATGTTTTCAACTCGTCTTCTTGAAGTGGCTTCCATGTTTTACTCTGGATATCTTCAAAAGTGCAATGATGAGTTGAATTTATAACACTTGAAAAGGGTGTGTAAAATAATAGCACTAGTACCTACCAAATGACAATTATTAGTTAACAGTAAAATAAATCATGATAGTTAAAAAGGTATGGATTATGTTGGAGAAAATAAAATAAAACAACAAAACAAATTACAATTATTAGGAAAAGACAAAGAGATATAATATCTACAAATATTTATGGCTTAATTGACGTCTATGCGTCAGGGATAAGCTTCCCATCCAATTTTCTTATAAATTGGTAAACAGGGTCTTTTTGAGTCAGATTCCCGAGACTTAACTATTGTCTTTCTTTTTGAAATTGTTTATGTAATTTACGAAAGTCTATATGAACATATCCAATGGGATGCGTCTCAAGAGTCGAAGATATATCATCTAAAGACTCCTTACTCAAGCCATCCTAAATGAATTTAATTTTGTCTTCGCAATTATCAAACACCATTCCTAAAGAACGACAACGAGTATTGCAATTCCAGCGTGCACATTTGTAACAAACACTCATTTGTTTAGCTCTACTTTCTTTGCATAGGTGCTTCTTCCAAAACCGGACAGATGTGAAATAAAAGATTCAGAAGACTCACCTGCCAATCGGACCCGTGCTTTAATAATCTAACGAATATCAGTTGGAATACATTTGATTATCAGTAGTCTCATCCATTCCAAGCGAGCTTTGTAGACTTTCATCAGAGATTTTTGAGGGATAGAAGGAAATTGTTTGTGAAGATTTGCGAGAACTTCTTCCAACCTGAAATTACTTATCCTGCAAAAATTAAACACACAAAAATAAAACACCCCAAATAACAATATATATAAAAATTGCATGGGTTGCCTCCCTACAAGTGCTAAGTTTAACGTCATCAGCTAGACGTGACTTCTCGAACGTTAGGCTGGATCTGAAAGTGTGATACTTTCTTTTTGTCTCTCAAATGATTCTCCCCAGTAGTGCTTGACACACTTGTTTTTAACCTTGAATGTTTTGTTGGAGTCGGGATCATGTATCTCAACGGCTATGTCTGGTAAAACCTTGCTGATCACAAATGGACCTGACCACCGTGATTTTGCCTTCCATGGGAAGAATTTCACCCTTGATTTGTTTAACAATACCTTATGCCCTGGTTCCAGTTGTATGCGCACTAAATTCCATCATGTCTTTTCCTTGCCTTTTCTTTGTACAATTTGGCATCCTCAAAAGGCTGATTGTGAAATTCCTCCAATTTCTTGAGCTGATGGAACCTTTTGTCTTTTGTTGCTTGTAGTACAAGAATTGGTTTTTTCAGTGCAAAAGACGCTTTATCTTCTGGCTCCACAGGCAATTGACATGTTTTAAGTTTGTCAGTAGAACTTTGCATTGCATTGGAGTTCTGAATGGTACTGTGTATCACATCAAGTCTGAAACATTCCTCCTTCTTTTCATCATCTGTGAAATTCATGGCCTTGAAAACATTGAATGTTACTTCTTGGTCTTGTACCCTCATGGTTAGTTCTCCTTTCTGTACATCAATAATGGTTTGACTTGTAGCCAAAAATGGTCTTCCGAGTATTATCGGCACATCTTCATCTTTATCCATATCGAGGACAATAAAATCTACTGGGAAAATGAATTTGTCAACTTTGACCAGCACGTCTTCAATTACACCTCTCGGAAATACTAGTGTTCTATCAGCAAGTTACAGAGAGACTGAAGTGGGCATTGTTTCTCCAATCTACAGTTTCCTGAAAATAGAAAAATGCATCAAGTTAACACTCGCACCTAAATCACATAAAGCCCTACCAAAGTTATGTTCTCATATGATGCAAGGAATGATGAAACTGTCAGGATCTTTCAACTTTGGGGGAAGCTTCCTCTGAATGATGCCGCTGCATTCTTCTGTCAATGCTACTGTCTCGTAATCTCCCAATCTCCATTTTTGTGAAAGAATGTCTTTCATGAGATTTACATAGCTGGGCATCTGTTCCAAGGCTTCTGCAAATGGAATGTTGATGTGCAGCTTTTTGAACACCTCTAAGAAACGAACAAACTACTTGTCCAGTTTATTTTTCTGAATGTGCTAAGGAAAAAGTGGAGGTGGAATAAACTGATCTTTTTCTTTTTCCTTTGCATCTTTTTCCTCCATCTGTGGAACTGCATCTTTTGGAAGTTCTTCAATTGTTGCCTTGATTCCAACATCTTTATTGATTTCAATATCGCTTTTCAAAGTAATGGCTTGACATTGCTCATTTCCTCAGTTCCTTAGATTTGGTTATGTATTACTGGGAAGATTTCCTGACGGTCTGTAACTCTGAGCATTGGTCAGTTGTCCAATTTGATTCTACAGTGCATTGATGGAAGCAGATTGGCTTTGAAACATAGCATCATATGTTGCTTGTTGCCTTTTGAACATCTCTGTAATCCATTCTTTCATTTATGGTTCTTTTTCATGTTCATGGCCTTTGTTATGTTGTTGAAATCCTGGTGGTGGATAGTTCTGTTGTTGGAATCCAGGTGGTGGATTGTTCTTTTTCCCTGAATTGTTGCCCCATGAAAAATTGGGATGATTCCTCTACCCTGGGTTGTAGGTGTTGGAATATGGATTGTTCCCCTGTCTGTTGAAATTGTTGACATAATTCACCGTCTCTTCAAGTTGGTTTGGTTCTGGTGCTCCTCCATATGGTGAACTTGTGGCTCCAATGTTACTTTGAGTGCTGAGAGTCTCCATGAATTTACATATCTGATCCAGCTTGGCGTTGACTGCTGTATTAGCTCCAACTTCATAAATTCCTGCAATTCCTTGGATCATGCTCCTTTCTGTTGGCCACAAGGAAGTTTTGTTGGCCATTTCTTCGATTAGGTCTCAGGCTTGATCTTCTCTTTTTTCCATTAAAGCTCCTCCATCAGCAGCATCAATTGTGGTTCTCATTAGTCCATAAAGTCCATTATACAAAGTTTGGACTTGAAGCCATTTTGGAATCTCATGGTGAGGACATTTCCAGAGCAAATCTTTGTACCTTTCCGTAGGCACTGCATTTTGCATATAAGTCCCGATGATGAGTCTCGTACGGAGGCACTACTCTTTAGGTTGCGGAAGTCGTGGAAAACAAATGTCGGAAGGGAAAATTCAGAATAAGTATGTCATCGGATTCAATTCACATGTTCACTGCTTTCATTCGTGCTGTGTTTGTGAACACATTCGAACGTTAAGCAGATTACGGGCGTTCGTGTAGCGTTCAAATCGGCGTTCGAACGGTGTTGGAACTTCTGGTTTTGTTGCTAGCCTCACGACCCAAGCCCATTTAGCCCACAAAAACCCACCCAACAAAAATTAAAACATTTAAAACATGTCACAAATTAAAATAATATCCTTCCTAAATTAAATAAATCACATCCCAATCTAAATAATTCACATACCTAAATAAATAAAATCAAATATATGATCTTCCTAATTAAGCCAAATCATGTCCCCAATTAACTAGATATTTTCCTTGTGAAACACTAATTAGAAATATTCCCCCCCCCCCATAATTACTTGATCCCATTCCTATTCAAACAAGAGAAACCCTAGCCTTTCCCTATAAAAGAAACACAAATCCAACCTTAGAACCCCTAGCTCATTCTCACAAAAACACAAAAGAAATAAACCTAAGATACATGCCCAAGACAACAAGAACAAGCAAACAAATAATCATCTTCTCCTCCTCTCTGTAGCAACCGAATACTCACACATCAAAACCCCCAAACTACATCATAACATCACCGAAAACACTCCCATTTACATCACCGAAACAGTCCCCAAATCGCAGCCCTCTATTCACCGAAAACATATACCCAAACTATAGCTTAACCACCGAAAATCACAGACCAAACAAGTCCATGTAATAACCGCAAAACAGCATCCCCAATACCCCCTTAAAGAACGCCAAAACAGTCCCTTAATACAGTAAAAATAGTGACCAGAAAATACAGCAAAATAGCAGCAAAACGGAGGAAACGACAGTTTAAAATAGTGAAGCAGCGAGCGAGAGCCCTGGTCCAGGGACCGGAGGAATTGCGGAGCATCAACCCTTATGACGGCTGTGTAATGCACTTTCGAGAGACGACCTACGAGGTTAGACCTGAGGGCACCTTTCTTATTTATTCTCATCTATTTTTGTTGTTTATTAGAATTCCTTCGCATGAGAGTCGTTTATTGATGTATGTTATGGTTCTTGAATGAATGGAACATGTGTGATCTCTTGTGGTATATCGAATGGAAACCCGGACGTAAATTCCGTAGCTGAATCCAAATGGACGGTATTTCAGTTTGCACTCGGGATACAATATCACGTATCACTTGAGAGATTCACACATTTTGTTCCATCCAACCTTGTATTTGAGCATGATTGGGTTGCTAGCATGTTATTTATCTTTTAAGCATGATTTAGTCGTTAGTATGCTATTGCTTTCTGCATGTTATTTATTTATGCATGATGATATAGTGCGCATGGGCTAAATAGGGTGGATTAAAGGTCCTCTATTCGAGGGAAATGCCTAAAGGCTACCTTTTCCATGAGGTTTTTCCACGCCGGACGGAGTATGTTTGATTGAATGTGTGATATGTTTAATCGAGCATACGAGGTCCTATATTATTGTGTCTTTATTCTATATGCATGGTAACATAATGCGCATGGGCTAACTAGGGTGGATTAAAGGTCCTCTATTCGAGGGAAATGCCTGAAGGCTACCTTTACCACGATGTTTTGCCGCGCCTTTTATTATGTCATTTACCATTTGCATATCATTGCTTTATTTACGCATGCATTGCATTCTTGTGCGCATGGGCTAACTAGGGTGGATTAAAGGTCCTCTATTGGAGGGAAATGCCTAAAAGGCTACCTTTTCCATGATGTTTTGCCGCGCCAGATGAGTGTTGGACAATTATGATCCATAGCGTCACTATTGTACAGATCACGGTGTTGTTGTACAAATTAACTATGTGACAAAGGAGATTACACTCTTATCATTTGTGATTAGATCACCTAGATGTATAAATGATGAGAGGTCATTGTGATTTGTTCCTGGACTGAGAATGATATGAGATAGTATCAGTCCATGAAGGATAAATCATTAAACATCCCTAGTCAGAGCATTATCGAGATTGGACATCGATGAATGCGTAAAAGACTAGTATTACACTTGTGCGTATTGTGAGGGCATAACGGCATAGTTCTCATATATTTGGGTATAGGATACTCATGCAAGTGTAATAGGAGGTTGTGTTTTACCGATGGTACGGGAAACATCTTCGCTCTGGAAAGACCCCCTCGGAATTCCATTGGTAGTATGACTATGTGTCTATGGAAGTCCGAAATCAGGGTAGGTGTATTTGGTCTTAACCTGAGACTTGCACTGCTAATACTTGCGACAATCAATATACTTTGGTTGAGGTCGTCCAGGCTTTAACAAGTTCTGTGTACGCCAATACTGGGTATATTGAGAATCATAGTGTGTTGGGTGTGATCTCAAGACGGAAGTGTCACTCCAGTCATATGGAGTTGATGATCGCGCAGGGATACAGAACTGGTTCTCTATATAAGGTTGCAACCGTCAGGATAATATGACTTGGTCATCATTATCCGATATTAAAGAGACTAGTTGCTCGTAATCCGATATATGCTTTGTACGGGGCAGACACTGTACCAGCCTCAGGCCTCGCATGTGATCATCCGATACTGGACAGAAATACGCAATACTATATATACTACGCCTAATACAGATCCTTTATTCATGTAAGGATATTTCCGGAGAATTGGGTAGGCATGGCGCTTTGCTAGAAGCTAACCTTGTCTTGTAAATCGGTATAAATGTAGTACGAGGTACTTACGTGTTCGGATAGTCCGTCGACCGAATTTACTGCCAATATATATGGGGATCTCATGGGTCGCTTCCCAAAGATTCACCAATGACGTATGACTCGCACTTTTAATTAATCTGGGATTAATAACGTAGAGAGAGAAAATTAATATGGGATTAATTGCGGAGATATTTTATCTGGGATAAAATATCTATTAAAGAGAGATAACGATTAATGTGGAATTAATCGGTAAATTAATATATTCGATATATTAAACGAAATTGGATTTCGACGCGGAATTAAAATTAGATTTTAATTAGGGCGAACGAATTAATTTAGAATTAATTCGTTAGCGATGTGAATAGTGACTTCACTAGGCGTAATCATTTAATTACGACGCAACGGAAAATTCATTAATTTGGAATTAGCGAACCGAGCCCGAGATTATTTGCGAGCGCATTCGCATTTAGAATTCGAGTGCGGCACGTCAAATCAAGCGTCAAATCGCTAGTCGTATCAAGCGTCAAATCACTTGTCACTTTGAGTGCTTGTGACTTGACAACTTGATTGACTTGTGTGATGTGAATAGTTGATGTGGTGGTTGGCAAAACTTAAATGCCATTTGATTTTTGGAAAAAACAAAATGGAAAATCAATTTTAGAAATTGATTAAGTGTATATGATACACTTTTTCCAAAAACACCACACACTCTCTTCTCTCCTCTCCATCTCTCATGCCATTTTCTTCTTCTGCAAGGCAGTGAACTGCCGAGAGTTTGAAGAAATGAGAGGAAGCAAGTGCGATTTTCTTGGCAAAATCAAGAGTGCTAGCACACTCCGGGATTATGCGAAGGTGATAGGGAAGTCCACCCATGAGCCGGGAACCATCCGACGAAGCTCGGAGCTTGACGAAGGAACTCAAAAGGCCGAACCAGTGAGCTGCATCTGCTCACTGCCGGCATCCCAAGGCAGAAAGATTTCATTTTTGTTGCCTCCGCGTCGCTCAACCGATCGATGTAAGTATTCCTCGACTTCTCGATTGTTATTCACACATGTTCTTGCTTGATTTATGATCCTCGGACCCTTAGAATCACCAACAATGGTATCAAGAGCTTGGTTAAAAGCATGAAAAATTTTAGGGTTAAAATTTGGGCAAATTGATTTTGAGCATGTTTAATGAATTGGATGATTTTGTATGCTTAATTGATGTTGAATTGAAGATTGATTGGATCAATTTCAAGAAAATTTGATTGGGTCATTTTTTCCCAAATTGTATGTGTTGGCCGAATACTAAGCCCTAAAATGTCTTGGTGATTTTTTATTTTTGACAATTGGATGTGTTGGAAATCATTCAGGATGATGATTTAATGTCGATTGTGGAATTTAATTGGATTGAAACCGAATCGGACAAAATTCCCCAAATTGCCGAGAGCATAAGAGCATGTAATTGGGTTTGATTTTTGATTAATTTGTCTTGGACACTAATTGATGTAGATGAGCATGATTAATTAGCCTAATTTGTGTTTTGGAAATAATGATTTGGGTGATTAATTATGTTAATGCACTTTGATTAATTAAATTGTAAAATTGGATTTTAGTAATTTAGTTAATTGGGCTAATTTTGGAAATTGGGCTTGAAATGTTGTAAATGGGCTTATTGGGCTTTGTTGTACAAAGTTGGGTTTAAGAAAATTGGATTGGATCCAATTGGGCCCAAAACTGCATCCATAAAGCCCAAATGCGACTTAATGGACCTTTAAAGTTTAATTGGGCTAATGGGCCTAAATTGATTTCTAGGCTTATGAGGTAATTCTCGGATTGGACTTTGGTTATCGGTTTGACCCGAGTTGACCAAAAGTCCACGCCTCAAGAAATTAATTAAAAGCCATTGGACTTTAATTAAATTGATGTTGGACGTTAATCGGGCTTTGAGACCCGTAACGATTAAATTGGAATTTAAGTCGTAAAAGGTTTATTAATAAAGTGTAATATTTAATTTGGAATTAAATAGTGAATTAGAATTAAATACAAATGAATTGGATTTAATTGTGTAGTTTAATTTAATTCGAGAATTCGTACTTTGAGTACTTATTCGCTAAAACGAGTTTGACTCAAGCAAAATCAAATCGTTGTTTGAACATTGGATGGTCACTAATTATCAGATTAATTAATTTGATTAGATTGATTGATAACATGCTTGTGTGAATACATGGTTGCGATGCATGAATAATGTATATCAGATGGATATTAGATGGGTGGGACAATTTTAGAAATTGTTGTAATAAATTTGATTTATTAAATTGGACCTGTGTGTCCAGCCTTATTACCTCCTTCTCATTGTATTTCTCTTCTCACCTATTCCCCTCAATATAAATGAGGTTTCTTTAGAAGTGTAGTGTAACGGGTAGAAGTAATACATGTGCTAGTGGGAGAGAGAAATGGAGAGATTTGATCTAGGATCAATGTGTAAAGTATCAATCCGCATATCATTATTATTTTACATATGCACTTTATTATGTGTTTAAAATGCATGTTTAAGGGTGTATGATGATGAGACCTTAACAAAGATAATAAATTTGTTGCCAATTTGCACTCGAAATCCCTCGCAAATATTAAGCGTTTTTCCTTCCATTGAGTGATTCTCGCTCAAGATCTAAGACGGCATTGGTTTGTTGAAGATGTGTTTGAATCACGAAGGCTTTGTTCCATATCAGTGTCTTGTCCAAGTTGTGGTTTGTTGGCCAAAGTCAAGACCACTTCTTGTCCATCTACATTGATTACGAAGCTTTCCATGGTCAATGGGTCGCGCTTGACTGGGATCACTAAGTTTGTTGTGCCAAAGCCAAGGCTTAGTTGATTCAGAGGAAAAAGGTTAGGTAATACATTGGATGTATTGGCATATATAAGATATATGTTTCGGACTTGGATGTCCCCCCTAGCGGATCTAGGAATTGGATTGGATCCAATCGATCTAGAGATCTACCTAGTTAATTATCATATATTTGTTGGCCAAAGTCAAGATTGTGTGATATTTAACGGGATCCTAGCCCACTAGGAAACGCGGTCCCGAGTACTCAATAGAGGGTTAGAGGATCGCCGAAAAATAGTGGGGGCAAGAATTGAATTTGCAATACCCGTTTAATTACTTGCCATATGCGCTCAAAACAAATATCATTCGTCATATAGAATAAATGTTAGTTGGACTAATATTTAAATGTTGTTTTAATAAATAGTTGGACTATATTCAAACTATTCATTTATAGTTGATTTTATAATTGGATTATAGTAATCATATATTTGATTTAATCTATTAAATTATAGTTGATTAAATAGTTGGACTATTGTAATCATTATAATAAATAGTACATAAATCGTTGATTAAATAGTTGGACTATTAGAATCAAGATATAAATTGAAAGATTAACGTTTAATACATAATCCTAGGGAAAATGTATTTAAATGGCTTGATTTTCAAATTGGGAATAAATTTCAGGATGGTCCTGGAAAAACTAATAAGTTACTTTATTTGATAAAATAACATATTAGGCCTAAGCCCGGAGTTAAGCAAATAGTAGAGCATAATCTTTGGAAGATTATGTAATGATGACTTTAGTGCTTAATCCATTATACTAACCGCAATAGACTCCTTAATTTCTGAATCAGAACTAAGGATTAGATCCTTAAAGTATGATAAAGAAATTGAAGGATCTTCATAAATCTATACTTAGATTTTAGAAGTACTAATATGGCAATAGTAAACTTTTGGAGAGTTAATTACCATTCTCAAGGAAACAAAGTCAAAGTTTGCAATTAGGCAAGTAGCGCAAGACGCACTTTACTTCGATATTCTAGAAGGCCAAGGCTTGCCCAAAGGCTATTGGAGTGTTGAAAAGGGCAAAGGCAAAATCATTATAATATTCTAGGAAGATAAAGGTGTAGGGGTTTTTAGGGGGTGAATCCGGTAACGCAGCGGAAGTGGTGAAAATCCGATTTTCAGATTTCAAAAATTTTTCTCGGATTTATTAAATAAACATATTTATTTAATATTCCAATAATCAAATTATGAAATAAAATTCAATAAATCATATTTAAGTGAATTTACCAAATTACCCTTACTTTGGTATTTTGTCTATTTTAGTCCGAAATTGATCTAATAAATTTTGAATAATTCTAAATCATTTATAAGATGAACTTAGCATGTTCAAAACATCAAAACACCAAAACAACCAAAATCCCCAAAATTATTCACCAAGGCCGAGAGCACCACAATGGTGCCATTTGGTGCACTTTGTCATTTCATGCTTCAAAACACATCAAGATGTAATCCAATGAACATGAAACTTTATATGCATCATATACACACACAAATACACAACATATATGAAAAGCCCCAAATTTGGAATTATTCATGAACCCTAATTTTTCAATTTCCACAAATTGGACAAATTAGACCAAATACATTAATTCAATTACTTCAATCATCATTCTTCCATCCAATCCAAGTCTCAACACAATGAAACAACTCAAGATCAAATCTAGGTCATTTAAGAGTGGGTCAATAACTCTAGATTAGTAACATGGTTTCCAAAACCTTAAAAGAAAGCTTATTACTACAATAGTCATACACTTCCTTCATCACACATACTTTACACCTCCATCAAAAACTTCCATCAACAAAAACCACAAGGAACAAAGAAATAAATAACCTAATGATATCATATATTAAAGCCTAGATCCTAAGGAACAATTTCCTTACTAATAGCAAGTTGGAAAAAACTTACTAAAATCAAGCTTTTCTTTGATCTTTCTTTCTTTCTCAAGCTTCCTTTAAGTCTCTTCAATGGAGTTTCTTTTTGTTTAAAGTGTATTAGGTTAAGATGAAATGAAAAAATGAAAAAAATATATACTTGTGCACAAATGGCCTTTGGCCGAAATTCACAAACATATATCAAGATTTTTCATTTCAATTTCATTTCAAATTATGTTATCAACTTGCATAAATATCTTAATACAACTTTATTAGATATTTATTTAAGTCAACAAAAGCAACTAACATCATTTACTTAAATATCCTAATGTAAGATATTTATATTTTAATTAATTTAATCATTTAACAATTAAATAATCAATTAATTAATCAAATACAAATATATTAAATATATGTATATATTTACATTAAATATTAAAAAACATATATTCATTTAGGATATAAGTCAAATAACTCATTTTGACTATTAATTAATGTGTATTTAAATTAATCAAGTATTAAATGTAAATACACAATAATTAGGCAAATGACTATCTAGTCCTTTTAGCACGTATCTTGTGTTTAACCTTTAAACGACTTTATAAATAATCAATATTATTTATTAATGTTGCTCTAGTGCTCTACGAGTATGTTTCATTATTGAGACTCTCTAGATTCAGGTATATCCGTCACGAAATCTAATTTCGTGTCCATAATCTATCCACCCGTAGATTATGACGATCACGGATAATCTCGCTGAACCATACAGGTCGAGGTCATGGCAAATGTATAATTCCTCCGTCACAGGTATCCGGATAAATCCCAGAGATATAGATGTAAACGTCAAATCTCTATCGGGATTATCCAGTCGAATATTCTATTAGCAATCTCAAAAGAATGTTTAGAACTAGCTTCTAAACTTTACCACGGGCCCTGTTGGATAATATGACCCATAGCGTCACTATTTGTACAGATAATGTTGTTGTACAAATTAACTATGTGACAAGGAAATTGCACTCTCATCATTTGTGATTAGATCACCTTAGATATATAAATGAAGAGAGGTCCCTATGATTAGTTCCTGGATTGAGAATGATATGAGACAGTATCAGTCCACGAAGGATTAATCATTAAATATCCCTAGCCGGAGTATTATCGAGACTGGACATCGATAATGCGGAATAGGCTAGTATTGCACTTGTGCGCGTTGTGAGGGCACAACGGCATAGTTCTCATATATTTGGGTATTAGATACTCATGCAAGTGCGATAGGAGGTTGTGTTTCACCGATGGTACGGGAAACAGCTTCGCTCTGGATAGACCCCTCGGAATCCCATTGGTATTATGACTATGTGTCAATGGGAGTCCGACATCAGGGTAGGTGTGTATGGTCTTAACCTGAGACTTGCACCGCTAATGCTTACGACAATCAATATGCTTTAGTTGAGGTCGTCTAGGACTCTAACCGGTTCTGTGTACGCCAATGCTGGGTATATTGAGAATCGTAGAGTGTTGGGTGTGATGTCAAGACGGAAGTATCACTCCAGTCATAGTGGAGATGATGTCACGCGAGGATACGGTATTAGTGCTCTTAAGTGCTGGCCGGCCATCGGGATATTATGACAAGGTCATGTATATCTGATTATAGAGACTAGTTACCAGACATCCGATATGTGCTTCGGATGGGGCAGACACTTATCCAGCCCCAGCCCTAGCACGTGACTATCCGATACTGGGCCGATATACACGATACTTGGTATACTACGCCTGATACAGATCTTAAATATTCTTAGATGAATATAACCGGAGAATTGGATAGACTTCGTGCTTTGCTAGAAGCCGATCTTGTCTCGTAAATCGGTAGAACGTAGTACTTGGTACGTACGTGATTTGGATATTCCGACGACCGTATTTACTGCCGAATTATCCGGGGATCTCATGGGTCGCTTCTTGATAATGCACCAATGACGCATAACTTGCACTCATTAATAATCTGGGATTATATAGAAGAAAGAGAAAATTAATCTAGGATTAATTACGGAGATATTTTATCTAGGATAAAATATCGTCTAGAGAGAGATAACGATTAATTTGGAATTAATCGATGAATTAATATATTCGATATATTAAACGAAATTGGATTTCGACGCGAATTGAAATTGGATTTCGACGCGAAATTGAAATTGGATTTAATTCGGGCGAACGAATTAATTTAGAATTAATTCGTTAGCGATGTGAATAGTGAATTCGCTAGGCGTAATCATCTAATTACGACGCGATGAAAAAACCGTTAATTTGGAATTAACGAACCCGAGCCCGAGTGTGATTGCGAGCGCATTCGTATTTCTTATTCGAGTGCGGCAACGCAAGTCACATCAAGCGTCAAATCATTCGTCACATCAAGCGTCAAATCAAATGTCACTTTGAGTGATGTGATTGATTGATGTGATTGATTGATTGATTGAAAAGACAACTAGTCACTTTGAGTGATGGTAGTTGTTGGAATAGTTGATGGTTGTTGGAAAGGTTGATTTGCTTTTTGTATTTGACTTTTGAAGGGCAAATAATTGGTAAATCAAATTATTATTTTTTGAAAAATATAAGTGTATTAGATACACTTTTCAACTAATTCAACATAATTCTCTCTCTCCATTCTCTCCCACCTCTCACGCCCTTGGAGGGCTGTTTTCTGCTTCTGTTCTTGGCAGTGAACTACCGTGGAAGTGGAGCAAAATGGGATGCTTAGAGTGTGATTTTATGGTAAAATCACAAGTGCTAGCACACTTACGAGACTTGCGAAGGTGTTAGGGAGGTTCACCCATGAGGCGGGATCCATTCGACGAAGTTTGGAGCTTCAAAATGAGATCCGAAACTGCCCAAACCAGTGAAGAATTCTGCACAGCAGTGGCGCCAAACCAGTGAGCGTTTTTGGCTTCATTCGTCTTCAAATCGTCTCAACCGATCGATGTGAGTATTCCGAAACTTCGTCGATATGTATTCGCAATGTTTTCATGCTTATAATCGATCTGGGACCTTAATAGAAACCAACAATGGCATCAAGAGCCTAGGTTTGAGCATGAAAATTTTAGGGCTTAAAATTTGGGCAAATTGAATTTGAGCATGATTTTGTGAAATTGGATTGATGAATATGCTTAAATGTTTTGTATTGAATGTTGATTGGATCAATTTCTTGAAAATTGATTTGGAATAATTTTCCCCAAAATGTTATGTTGGCCGAATGTGTAATGTATTTGGAATTCTTGGAATTTTTCATTTTGATTCATTGGATGAGTTGTAATGATGTTGGATGATGTTAATTTAAGATTGAATTGGATTTAATTTTGAATTGAACAAAATCCCAAAATGCTTATGGTGGCCGAATGTAACATGCCCTAATTTAGTCTTGGATTTTTGATTTTTGAACATTGGATGTATTGGAAATCATTTAGGATGGCGATTTGATGTCGATTGTGGGTTCGATTGGATTGAAACCAAATCGGACACAAAATCCCTCCTTGGCCGAGACTTAAAAGCATGTAATGGGTTTGATTTTTTCATTTATGTGTTGGACATGTGATGATGATAATGAGCATGATTAATTGGACTAATTTCATGTTTTGGAAATATTGATTTGGGTGATTAATCATGTAATGCACTTTAGGTAATTAAATTGCGGAATTGGATTCATGTAATTTAGTTATTTAGGCCTTAAATTGGATTTGGGCTTATTATGTTGTAAATGGGCTTATTGGGCTTTGTTGTACAAAGTTGGATTTAGGCCAAATGGATTGGATCCAATTGGGCCCAAAGCCACTTCCGTTAAGCCCAAATGCGACTTATAAACCTTTAAAGTTTAATTGGGCCTAATGGGCCTAAATTGATTTCTGGGCTTATGGGGTTACTCCTTGATTGGGCTTTGGTTGCCGAAGCCCACGCCTTAAAGAAATTAATTAAAGCCCATTAGACTTGAATTGAATTAACGTTGGACGTTAATCGGGCTTTGAGTCCCGACGCGATTAAATTTGGAATTTAAGTCGAAAAGGTTTATTAAATAAAGTGTAATATTTAATTTGGAATTGAATAGTGAATTAGTATTAAATACATGTTAAATTGGATTTAATGATGTAGTTTAATTTAATTCAAGAATTCGTACTTTGAGTACTTATTCGCAAAAATGAGTTTGACTCGACCAAAATCAAATCGTTGTTTGAACATTGGATGATCACATAATTATCAGATTAATTAATTTGATTAGATTGATTGATAGCATGCTTTTGTGTGAATACATGGTTGTGATGAATGAATAATGTATATCGGATGGATATTAGTCGGGTGGGGCAATTTTGGAAATTGTTGTAATAAACTTGATTTATTAAATTGGACCTGCGTGTCCAGCCTTATCACCTTTATTCTCTTTGTATTCTCTTCTCACCTATTCCCCTCAATGTAAATGAGGTTTCTTTAGAAGTGTAGTGTAACGGGTAGAAGTAATACAAGTGCTAGCTTGAGTGAGAAAGGGAGAGATTTGATCTAGGATCAATGTGTTAAGTATCCATCCGCATATCATTATTATTTATTTTCATACTCGCTTTATTATGTATTTAGAATGCATGTTTAAGGGTGTATGATGATGAGACCTTAACAAAGATAATGAAATTGGTAGCCAATTTGCACGCGAAAAGCCCTCATCAAATATCATGCGTCTTTTCCTTCCATTGAGTGATTCTTGCTCAAGATCCTAGATTGGCATGGGTTGTTGGCCAAAGTCAAGCCCTTGTCCGTCGAAGATGTGTTTGAATCACGAGGCTTTGTTCCATATTGGTGTCTTGTCTAAGTGTGGTTTGTTGGCCAAAGTCAAGACCACTTCTTGTCCATCGACATTGATTACGAAGCTTCCATGGTCAATGGGTCCGCGCTTGACTGGGATCATCAGGTTTGTTGTGCCAAAGCCAAGGCCTAGTTGATTCAGAGGAAAAAGGTTAGGGTATATATTGGATATATAGGCATATATAGGATATATGTTTAGGACTTGGATGTCCACCTACTGGATCTAGGAGTTGGATGAGATCCAATTGATCTTCGAGATCTACCTAGTTAATTATCATACAATTTGTTGGCCAAAGTCAAGATTGTGTGATATTTAACGGGATCCTAGCCCACTAGGAAACACGGTTTCCTGAGTACTCGACAGAGGGTTAGAGGCTCGACGAAAAATAGTGGGAGGCAAGAATTGAATTTGCAATATTCGTTCAATTACTCGCCATACGCGCTCAAACAAATATCACTCGTCATATATTAAAAGTATTAGTTGGACTAATATTTAAATGTTGTTTTAATAAAACAGTTGGACTGTATTATACTTGATTATATAATTGGATTATATTAATCAATATATTTGAATTAATTAATTTCAGGTTACAGTTGATTTTATAATTGGATTATAGTAATCAATGTAATTGAGGTTAATTAATTTGGATTATATTTGATTATATAGTTGGACTATTATAATCATTATATATATATAGTACCACTAATCGTTGATTAAATAGTTGGACTATTGTAATCAAGATAAAATTGAAAAGTTGGATATTTAAAATATAATCTGGGATTAAAATATTTTAAATGATTTAATTTTCAAATTGGGAATAAATAATAGGTAACTTTATTTGATAAAATAACTTATTATACCTTAAGCCCAAAATTAAGCAAAATAAGTAGAGCATAAAATCTTTGGAAGATTTATGTGATGATGACTTTAGTGCTTAATTTAATATACTTATCATAAATCTATCTTTAGATTTAAAAGTATTAAATTGCAATTAATAATTCTTAGAGAATTGATTTGACTATTCTAGGGGTGAAAAGTCAAAGTTTGCAATTGGGCGTGTTGCACAAGGTGCACATCATTTCGATATTCTAAAAACCCAAGGCTTGGCCTAAGGTTCCTGAAATATTGAAAAGGATAATTGACATATCCCAAAGTGACTACCATTTGGATATGGCAGACACGAAGGAATTAAAGAAAGGGCGAGGCTCTAACTTTAAAAATGATTGTCAAAGTTATGTTCACTACTAGTATTGAAATTAGATTTTAAATACTTAGTGTGGTATATAAAATATATGTATTGATGTTCAGAATCTACTTTGAGCAGGATACTGACTTCAAGCTGAGATTGCTCTGCGAATCGGAAACGGGACGAAAGTCGCTGTTTCGACCGTAGATACCTAAGTTTAGGAACTACCATTCGGGTGTGTACTTAAATTGGGAACTGTTATAATGTAACTAGTTTGACTAGAGACATTATCTCTATATCAGTGTTTAATCCATTGTGGATAAACCTTTATATTCTAGAACACTAAGTGTTTCATTATATAAAGATGATACTGAGATAAACACATTAGATGTGAATAACAGAATTTATATTTTGAATATAATTGAAATCTCAAAACATATAAAATGACAAATAAATAGCTCAAATTGATTTGATCAATAGAGACTTATTTGTGGCATTGTTGTCTGGGACACAATTAAACAAGATTTGTATATCCGCACTTTTGAAGATTGGTTACTAGGACTGATTTGACTATTCAAATAAAGTCTACGAATCTAGTTTATTAGGTAAAGTACCTAAAACACTATTTACTTGGTAATAGTGTAAGTGCCACCGATCTGTTAGCCCTATTCATGGTGAAGAAAGTGGGCCCATATCTAGCTAGGCTAGATGTGAACATGAATATTTCGTGACCTTAACGGATGTGGCATCACGTTATGGTTATGTGTTTCTTTTGAAGAACACAGATCGGAAACTATTAGAGTTTCGACACAGAGTAGATAAACAGATCGACTATAGTATTATGCCGTCACGGTAAGACCGTAATGGAAAATACTTAAGCAGTAAGTTTCAAACATACATGAAAGAGTATGGTATTCTTTCAGATGAGGACTCCTCCCGAGACACGTCAGTTAGACGGTGTGTCCGAACTAAAAACCGAATTTTGTTGGACATGATAAGGTTTATCACGAGTCGCTCTGAGCTACCATTTCCTTCAACGGATATGTATTAACAGTGCAAAACTTATTTAGAATAAGGTTCCATATAAATCTGTTTGACAGATATCATATAGGATATGAACAGGAAAGAAACAGGGTTCTCTCCTAATAATTTGGGTATGCCGGGCATAACGTTTGGATGATACCAAACTAAGGACCCAAATTGGATAAGTGCCATATATAGGTTATCCTAAGGGAAACCATAAGTATAGTACTTATAAATCTCACATGAGAACAATATAATTGTTGCTCACCATGCGGTTTTCCTAAGAGGAACACCGATATGCAGTGGTCAGTGGGAGGATAGTGATACTCGATGAAAATCAGAGTAATCCTATTCGAGGCACGAAGTCCTTAATGGAACACAAACAGTTCATCAATGATGAATCTGTACCATTAATCTTCGAATACACAAAACCGCGTAGATCGGAGAGAATCAGGAAACAACCTGGGGTATGGGTTTCTGATGTAACCCCTTAAAGATGTAAATCTTATGGAGGTATACCAACCGACTACGTACGAGGAAGTGATACAAGGTATCGACTCCCTATTATGGCAAATTGCCATGAGTCCGAAATGGATTCCATGTATAACAACTATGTTTGGATACTAGTTGTTGTACCGCAAGGCATTGTCCCTATTGGTACTGTAATCGTCTTCAAGGAAGACATACATGGATGGCAACAAACCAACATACAAAGCTAGGCTTGTGACGGAAAGGTATCGTTATCAACATTGTGTTAATAACGGTTCAACCTTTTATCTGTTGCCATAGTAAATCCATTTTGATGATGCTTGTTAATACTGCATATTTCATTTATGAAATGTGTCAGTTGTAGATCAAAATCGCTTTCCTGAAAAGGAAACCTCTTGGAGGATGCTTACAACATCCTGACGATTTTGTATAACCGACAAACAAGGTTTGCGGGTTATTCGATTGATGTTTGGATTGAAGCAAGCATAAGGTTCTTGGAACTGTCGTTTTGAAATAATCATAATGGTTAATGATTTGATTCAAAACGAAATAATTCTTGTGTATATAAGGAGGTTAATGGGAGCGCACTGACAAGGAAATTCCCATAAAGCAAATGTGTGTGAAAGCTTGGCTTTCATAGAAATTCTCCGTAGAATTCTGGGGAGTAACAACCTTTATTCAAGGAATAAAGATCTACTGGGATAGATTTGGAGTTGTTAACACTCTCTGGGAAATTGTACATTTAAAATGTACTTGATTTGGTGTCTCATACGCTTCGAGCATATAGAGTCACAATCGGCTCAATCCAAGTGATAGTCACTGGATTGAAGTTAAGGACATCTGTTAGTATCTTAGAGAACTAAAGATGCTGTCTTAACCAATGGAGAATGAGAACTTGAAGTGACTGGGATCACTGCTGCAAGTTTCCAAACAGTTAAATACTGCGGTACTATAAAGTTTGAATAACAGGACAGTGAGCTGGAAATCTTCCGAGCAAGATACTGTTGCCGAATAAACAACAAATACGGATTATTGCTGCAGCTGAGGCAGCAATAGAAGCCATTTGGGTCGATAATAAATCTAATTAGATTAGATATAGTTCTGTTAGCAGCTGAGCTAGGCGTCAACACAAGGCTAAAGAATTAAAGGTCTCATCGACGATCCAGATATATACTTCTATATTCATCTGATTCGTTCGGATCATACATCGTGGTGATGTGATGATCGTATAAATCGCGTCAGACGATAATCATGCAAATCCGCTGACGAAAAACTTTTCTCAGCATTTTTTTGAGCGAATGAGCGAACCGTACATAGTTCGAGTGTTAGACACTCGAGTGACTGGCTATGTGCCAAGTGGGAGATTGTTGGATAATATGACCCATAGCGTCACTATTTGTACAGATCATAGTGTTGTTGTACAAATTAACTATGTGACAAGGAAATTGCACTCTCATCATTTGTGATTAGATCACCTTAGATATAAATGAAGAGAGGTCCATATGATTAGTTCCTGGATTGAGAATGATATGAGACAGTATCAGTCCACGAAGGATTAATCATTAAATATCCTAGCCGGAGTATTATCGAGACTGGACATCGATAATGCGGAATAGGCTAGTATTGCACTTGTGCGCGTTGTGAGGGCACAACGGCATAGTTCTCATATTTTGGGTATTGGATACTCATGCAAGTGCGATAGGAGGTTGTGTTTCACCGATGGTACGGGAAACAGCTTCGCTCTGGATAGACCCCTCGGAATCCCATTGGTATTATGACTATGTGTCTATGGGAGTCCGACATCAGGGTAGGTGTGTATGGTCTTAACCTGAGACTTGCACCGCTAATGCTTACGACAATCAATATGCTTTAGTTGAGGTCGTCCAGGACTCTAACCGGTTCTGTGTACGCCAATGCTGGGTATATTGAGAATCGTAGAGTGGGTGTGATGTCAAGACGGAAGTATCACTCCAGACATAGTGGAGATGATGTTACGCAGGATACGGTATTAGTGCTCTTAAGTGCTGGCCGGCCATCGGGATATTATGACAAGGTCATGTATATCCGATTATAGAGACTAGTTACCAGACATCCGATATGTGCTTCGGACGGGGCAGACACTTATCCAGCCCCAGCCCTAGCACGTGACTATCCGATACTGGGCCGATATACACGATACTGGGTATACTACGCCTGATATATCTTAAATATTCTTAGATGAATATAACCGGAGAATTGGATAGACTTCGTGCTTTGTTAGAAGCCGATCTTGTCTCGTAATCGGTAGAACGTAGTACTTGGTACGTACGTGATTCGGATATTCCGACGACCGTATTTACTGCCGAATTATCCGGGGATCTCATGGGTTGCTTCCCGATAATGCACCGATGACGCATAACTCGCACTCATTAATAATCTGGGATTATATAGAAGAAGAAAGAGAAAATTAATCTAGGATTAATTACGGAGATATTTTATCTAGGATAAAATATCGTCTAGAGAGAGATAACGATTAATTTGGAATTAATCGATGAATAAATATATTCGATATATTAACGAAATTGGATTTCGACGCGAAATTGAAATTGGATTTTAATTCGGGCGAACGAATTAATTTAGAATTAATTCGTTAGCGACGTGAATAGTGAATTCGCTAGGCGTAATCATCTAATTACGACGCGACGAAAAAACCGTTAATTTGGAATTAACGAACCCGAGCCCGAGTGTGATTGCGAGCGCATTCGTATTTCGTATTCGAGTGCGGCAACGCAAGTCACATCAAGCGTCAAATCATTCGTCACATCAAGCGTCAAATCAAATGTCACTTTGAGTGATGTGATTGATTGATGATTGAAAAGACAACTAGTCACTTTGAGTGATGGTAGTTGTTGGAATAGTTGATGGTTGTTGGAAAGGTTGATTTGCTTTTTGTATTTGACTTTTGAAGGGCAAATAATTGGTAAATCAAATTATTATTTTTTTGAAAAATATATAAGTGTATTAGATACACTTTTCAAACTAATTCAACATAATTCTCTCTCTCCATTCTCTCCCACCTCTCACGCCCTTGGAGGGCTGTTTCTGCTTCTGTTCTTGGCAGTGAACTACCGTGGAAGTGGAGCAAAATGGGATGCTTAGAGTGTGATTTATGGTAAAATCACAAGTGCTAGCACACTTACGAGACTTGCGAAGGTGTTAGGGAGGTTCACCCATGAGGCGGGATCCATTCGACGAAGTTTGGAGCTTCAAAATGAGATCCGAAACTGCCCAAAACAGTGAAGAATTCTGCACAGCAGTGGCGCCAAACCAGTGAGCGTTTTTTGGCTTCATTCGTCTTCAAATCGTCTCAACCGATCGATGTGAGTATTCTGAAACTTCGTCGATATGTATTCGCAATGTTTTTCATGCTTATAATCGATCCAGGACCTTAATAGAAACCAAGGCCCATGGTTTTATCTGATTGCTAATCATATGGACTACCTATGCTCTGGTACACAGAACTGACGGATCCTATCTTGACACACATAGGACACCCTGAGGATCTATCTACACCCAACGAACAGGCGGAGGTCTGATCTAAATAGATCGGTGACGTGACTGTCGTCTAAGTGTAGAAGATGTCTCATGTGCCCACAATGGCATCTCAAGTCTAAGAATCACAAGTGCTACTCAACCCAAGAAGATTCTTATTGACGTTGGTGTACCATCCATTAAGAATCTTCGGTGAGTCGTTCAGTGTTTATCCGCTATAAACACCTACACGTCTATACTAGTCTCCAAGACTAATGGTTCATTGAGAAACCATTGGAATCATATATCCCAGTATACGACATGTACCGGTCTCAAGGTTTACTATACTGACCAAGTAGTGTAAACCTTGACCAGGAACTGTCTGAGAATGACAACGTCATGATACTTCTCAATGTCCGTTGCGACGCTTTTGCAACTGTATCATGACTAATCATTCTCGGGTCATTACGTCTTTACCATATAGAAAGATAGATTATATTATAGAAACTGTATATATTTTCATAATAATAATGTTTTACAGAAGTATTTAACAGAAATACAACCGGGAATTGGCGCTCTGAGCACCAACCCAAACAAAATCTCCCACTTACTCTAGTGCCAATATCGATTGTATCTAATACCCATCGACTCCACATGTTTATCAAACAGCTTCGGAGGTATGACCTTCGTCAGCGGGTCTGCTATATTGTCTTCACTCGGTACCTTGCACACGACAATATCCCCTCGCGACACGATCTCTCGAATGATGTGGTACTTGCGTTCCACATGCTTCGACTTCTGATGCGCCCTCGGTCCTTTGCTTGCGCAATGGCTCCAGTATTATCACAGTATAACGGAATTGCATTCTCGATACTTGGGACAACTCCCAATTCTGTGATAAAGTTTTTTATCCACACAGGCTCTTTTGTAACTTCAGAAGTTGCAATATATTCCGCCTCAGTGGTGGAATCAGCTGTCGATCCCTGTTTGGAACTCTTCCAACAAAACTGCACCTCCGTTAAGGGTAAGTACGACAAATCCAGATGTAAACTTTCTATCATCGGGATCCGATTGGAAATCGGAGTCTGTATATCCATTAACCTGCAGTTCGTTTCCTCCATAAACTATTAACTTATCCTTAGTACCTTTAAGATACTTTAGGATATGTTTAATGGCCATCCAATGGTCATTACCTGGATTGGACTGATATCTGCTAGTTACGCTAACAGTGAAACTGATATCAGCCTCGTACATAAACATGGCATACATTATGCTACCCAAACACGAAGCATAAGGTTGGTTAGACATTCTAACCTTCTCATTTTCTGTTTTAGACACACATCTTCTTAGAAAGATGTATCCCATGTCTGAACGGTATGTTTGCTGTCTTACAGTTACAAAAATTATATCGTTCCAAGATCTTATCTATGTACGTTGATTGGGATAACCCAATCAGCCTCTTTTGTCTATCTCTATAGATAGAGTTTTATCCCTAAAACATAAGAAGCTTCTCCCAGGTCCTTCATGGAGAAATTCTTACAGAGGTACGCTTTGACGCTTTGCAACATACCCAAATTTCCAATGATTAGGATGTCATCAACATATATGACTAAAAATACGACCATGCTCCCACTGGCCTTCTGATACACACAGGATTCTTCCGAATTCTTGAGAAAACCAGACGATCTAATAATCTCATCGAATCAAAGATTCCAACTTCGTGAAGCTTGTTTAAGTCCATAAATGGACTTCTTAAGCTTACATACCATACCCGAGGTTCGCTGGACGCGAAACCTTCCGGCTGTTCCATATAGATTTCTTCATCAAGAAATCCATTTAGAAAAGCCGTTTTGACATCCATTTTCCAAATCTCGTAGTCATGATACGCAGCTAAAAGAAAGCAAAATCCGGATAGACTTAAGCATTGCTACCGGCGAAAAAGTTTCATCGTAGTCGACGCCAGGTCGCTGCGTGTAACCTTTTGCTACCAGTCGGGCCTTGTAAGTTTCAACCTTACCGTCAGGCCCAGCTTCCTTTTGTAAACCCATTTACAACCGATAGGAACAATTCCTTCAGGAAGCGGAGGAATCAAGTCCCAAACTTGATTTTCATGCATTGAGTCTATCTCGGATTTCATGGCACTTTGCCATTTCACGGGAGTCGATGTCCAACATCGATTCTCTATAGGTGAAAGGATCTGTCTCTTCAACTAAGAGAACATCCAGACTCTTTTCTTGTATCAAATACAAGCGTTCAGGAGGTCTAGATACCCTTTCCGACCTACGGAGTGTGTGTGTTGAAGGTCCTTCATCTACTTGAACTTCAGGTTCCTCCGTTGGTTCGTTGTTTTCAGGTTGGACTTCATCAAGCTCAACCTGTCTATGATTACCACCTTCTGACAAAAATTCTACTTCTAGAAATTTTGCGAAGCGAGCTACGAACACATTTCGATGCTCGGTATCATAGAACAGATATCCCCTCGTATTCGAAGGATATCCAACAAACCTAAACTTTTGCCCTCGAGGCGAAAGCTTATCTTGCTGAGTTACCCTGACATAGGCAGGACAACCCAAACCTTAATATAATTAAGATTTGGTCTCCTACCGAACCATATCTGATACGGTGTCGTAGGAACAGCTTTGAAGGAATCTTATTCAAAAGATGTGCGGCTGTTAAGAGAGAGTAACCCCATAAGTAATAGGGCAAATCTGTGAAACTCAACATCGATCGGACCATATCCAATAAAGTCCGATTTCTCCTTTCAGATACCCATTGTGCTGTGGTGTACTGGAGGAGTAGGAGTATTGAGCGAGAATCCCATTCTCCTTCATATAATCCATGAACTCACCACTCATATATTCGCCGCCTCGATCTGATCGAAGGCATTTAATATATTTACCAGTTTGTTTTTCTACTTCATTTCGGAACTCTTTGAACTTTTCAAAGGTTTCCGATTTATGTCGCATCAAATACACATAACCGTACCGTGATAAAATCATCGGTAAAGGTAACGAAGTACGAATAACCACTGTGAGCAGTTTGACTTAGTGGACCACATACATCAGAATGTACGAGTTCCAGTAAGTTAGTGGCGCGGTGTCCAACACCAGAAAATGGGGCTTTGGTCATCTTACCCTGAATACAGGATTCACAAGTTGGATAGGATTCAATGGTAAGATCTGATATCAAACCATTCCTAACCAATTGGGTAAGGCGTTTAACGCCAATGTGACCAAGTCTCATATGCCAAAGTTCAGTATTATTAATTACAGGTAAACTACGTTTATTAACTCCAGTATTTAATATATCTTTGAAGTTTGCAATGTATAATGACCATGCTGGTTTGGACACACTAAGGATCTGAATATTATTTTCATATAAATACAAAGAACTATTCTTAATATTAATACAAAAGCCTTATGTATCTAATACAAAAAGTGATATAATATTAGCGACACATCCCGGTACAAAATGACAGTCATATAACAAAAGTGTCCCATTCGGCAATGAGATCTCGCATACTCCCACTGCAACTGCATCCAAAGAGTCTCCACTCCCGAACCGCAACTGCATCTCTCCAGGCTTCAGTTTCCTACTTTCCTTCAGCACCTGCAACGAATTGCAAATGTGAATGGGACAAGCAGAATCTAAAATCCAGCTGGATGTAACGGCTTCACAAGCCCCAAAGATAAATCAATAACTGGGAAAATAAAAGTACCTGATGTAGAAGCTCTGTCTCTCCTCAGCTGGGCAATGTAATCAGGACAGTTCCTTTTCCAGTGCCCGACTTTGCCGCAGTGGTGGCATTTGTCTTCAGAAGCCCTTTTGGGCTTGCAATCTTCGCCTGTTGTTGAGGACCAAAAGCCTTCTTCTTCTTTGTCTTCTTTCTTGTTCTTTCCCTTGGACCATCCTTGGGAAGAAGCCGAAAGAGAAGTAGTTCTAGGAGGGCGAGTCGGTACTCCCTTCTTAAGGTCCTCTTCTGCCGTGAGCAACATCCTATGTAGCTCCTGGTAGGTACAGACAGTCCCGTGCATGTTGAAGTACATCACGAACTGGCGAAATGAAGCTGGTAGTGAACCAAGAATGACACTCCTACCGAGAATGTCATTCAGGATGAGATTATGTTGCCTCAATTGATCGATCAAATCGATCATCTGAAGAACATGTGGGCTAACACTCTGCCCCTCATCCAGACGCGCATGGAACAGTTCCATGGCGACTTTGTGAACAATCACTTGTTCTTGGTCTCTCAAACGATTGTCTCAATCGCGTCATCATACTATAGGAATCTAGCATACCATAGTATTGTTGCTTGAGTTTCGGAGACAGTGAACTAAGGATGTATGATTTAACCCTTAAATCATCATCCTTCCAAGTTTCAAAAACTTGGCGTTCCTCCTCCGAAGCATCCGCACCCACTGCAAGGGGCAACGGACCCTCAAGAACATAACCAGCTTTTCGGAATCGAGGACAATCCTCAAATCCAATTCCCAGTCTGCAAAGTTCTCAGCGCCTTTCAGTTTGTTCGCATCAAGCATACGCGCAAACTGATTTGTGGATTGTGCCGCCATCGCCAATCTATCATATAGATCACGAAAAACGGTTAGCAGAAATTAAAGCAGTTTCATATAATATCAAAAGCATAAACTAGATCATGGATTTTTAATCTAATATGCCCCTCCCACTAAATCATGCAATACTGTAATCCCAAAACAGAATACAAATATTTAATAATTAAATTAAATACTAATAGTGAAAAGTGGATCCCGTGAATATATTTCGGCTCACAGCAGAGGCACGGTCTCGCCTACGTATATTCATCAGGTAGACAACTCATTTGTCAATCATTCACTAATGACTCCTAAGTATCCGGTCCTGGCCGTTTCTCGTTGTCGCTGCGAAGGCAGGCCCACAAGGAGACGTACCAAGGTTAAACTCGTCAATGATAAACTCAAGTTACTTACGTAATCCTGACAGCTAGGGCACGTTCAGAATTCCGCTTTTACTTGAATTTACCTAGTATCTGATATACATCCGGTATAAATAAATCTTTATCGGCTACATCCTCACAGCAGAGGCACGGTCTCGGTGTAGTCACATAGAAGTATTCATAAACCGTATTGACAAGACGGACCATATAACATGCATCAAATACATAATTACATTCAAACCTTATTAATTAGGGATTTTCCGCTAAGTGTCATACACCCTAAATCTAACCAATTTAGATCCTAATAAGCATGCATAAGTAAAGAAACATGATTAACATTGATTCAATGAAGGCTAATCATTTTAGGTGGCCTAGAATCAGACTCGCTCTGATACCATTTTGTAGGGGTTTTTAGGGGGTGAATCCGGTAACGCAGCGGAAGCGGTGAAAATCCGATTTTCAGATTTCAAAAATTTTTCTCGGATTAATTAAATAAACATATTTATTTAATATTCCAATAATCAAATTATGAAATAAAATTCAATAAATCATATTTAAGTGAATTTACCCAATTACCCTTACTTTGGTATTTTGTCCATTTTAGTCCGAAATTGATCTAATCAATTTTGAATGATTCTAAATCATTTCTAAGATGAACTTAGCATGTCAAACATCAAAACACCAAACAACCAAAATCCCCAAAATTACTCACCAAGGCCGAGAGCACCACAATGGTGCCCTTGGTGCACTTTGTCATTTCATGCTTCAAAACACATCAAGATGTAATCCAATCAACATGAAACTTTATATGCATCATATACACACACAAATACACAACATATATGAAAAGCCCCAAATTTGGAATTAGTCATGAACCCTAATTTTCCATTTCCACAAATTGACAAATTAGACCAAATACATTAAATCAATTACTTCAATCATCATTCTTCCATCCAATCCAAGTCTCAACACAATGAAACAACTCAAGATCAAATCTAGGTCATTTAAGAGTGGGTCAATAACTCTAGATTAGCAACATGGTTTCCAAAACCTTAAAAAAGCTTATTACTACAATAGTCATACACTTCCTTCATCACACATGCTTTACACCTCCATCAAAAACTTCCATCAACAAAACCACAAGGAACAAAGAAAGAAACAACCTAAGGATATCATATATAAAGCCTAGATCCTAAGGAACAATTTCCTTACTAATAGCAAGTTGGAAAAACTTACTAAAATCCAAGCTTTTTTCTTTGATCTTTCTTTTTCTCAAGCTTCCTTTTAGTCTCTTCAATGGAGTTTCTTTTTTTTTTTTAAAGTGTATTAGGTTAAGATGAAATGAAAAAATGAAAACAATATATATTTGTGCACAAATGGCCTTTGGCCGAAATTCACAAACATATATCAAGATTTTTCATTTCAATTTCATTTCAAAATTACGTTATCAACTTGCATAAATATCTTAATAACAACTTTATTAGATATTTATTTAAGTCAACAAAAGCAACTAACATCATTTACTTTAAATATCCTAATGTAAGATATTTATATTTTAATTAATTTAATCATTTAACAATTAAATAATCAATTAATTAATCAAATACAAATATATTAAATATATGTATAATATTTACATTAAATATTAAAAAACATATATTCATTTAGGATATAAGTCAAATAACTCATTTTGACTATTAATTAATGTGTATTTAAATTAATCAAGTATTAAATGTAAATACACAATAATTAGGCAAATGACTATCTAGTCCGTTTAGCACGTATCTTGCGTTTAACCTTTAAACGACTTTATAAATAATCAATATTATTTATTAATGTTGCTCTAGTGCTCTACGAGTATGTTTCATTATTGAGACTCTCTAGATTCAGGTATATCCGTCACGAAATCTAATTTCGTGTCCATAATCTATCCACCCGTAGATTATGACGATCACGGATAATCTCGCTGAACCATACAGGTCGAGGTCATGGCAAATGTATAATTCCTCCGTCACAGGTATCCGGATAAATCCCAGAGATATAGATGTAAACGTCAAATCTCTATCGGGATTATCCAGTCGACTATTCTATTAGCAATCTCAAAAGAATGTTTAGAACTAGCTTCTAAACTTTACCACGGGCCCATGGTTTTATCTGATTGCTAATCATATGGACTACCTATGCTCTGGTACACAGAACTGACGGATCCTATCTTGATACACATAGGACACCCTGAGGATCTATCTACACCCAACGAACAGGCGGAGGTCTGATCTAAATAGATCGGTGACGTGACTGTCGTCTAAGTGTAGAAGATGTCTCATGTGCCCACAATGGCATCTCAAGTCTAAGAATCACAAGTGCTACTCAACCCAAGAAGATTCTTATTGACGCTGGTGTACCATCCATTAAGAATCTTCGGTGAGTCGTTCAGTGTTTATCCGCTATAAACACCTACACGTCTATACTAGTCTCCAAGACTAATGGTTCATTGAGAAACCATTGGAATCATATATTCCAGTATACGACATGTACCGGTCTCAACGGGTTTACTATACTGACCAAGTAGTGTAAACCTTGACCAGGAACTGTCTGAGAATGACAACGTCATGATACTTCTCAATGTCCGTTGCGACGCTTTTGCAACTGTATCATGACTAATCATTCTTGGGTCATTACGTCTTTACCATATAGAAAGATAGATTATATTATAGAAACTGCATATATTATTCATAATAATAATGTTTTACAGAAGTATTTAACAAAAATACAACCGGGAATTGGCGCTCTGAGCACCAACCCAAAAACAAAAGGACATATCCCAAAATGTCGCCTAAATGTGGCAAACGGATCGCGGAAGCGTTCTTCCGTTCTTTTGGACAAAGCAGACATGACGGAATTGAAGAAAAGCAAGCCTCTGACTTCAAATATGTTTGTCATAATTATGTTCACTACTCGTATAAAATTGGCTTTAGATACTTAGTGTGGTACAAAATATATATATTGATGTTCAGAATCTGTTTTGAACAGGATACTGACTTCAATAGAGATAATCTGCGAATTGGTAACGGGACGAAAGTCACTATTTTAACCGTAGATACCTAAATTTAGGAACTACCCTCGGGGTGACCTAAATTGGAAACTGTTATAATGTAACTAGTTTGACTAGATACATTATCTCCATATCAGTGTTTAACCCGCTGGGGTGAACCTTTATATTCTAAAACACTAAAGTGTTTTATTTTATAAGATGATATTGAGATAAACACATTAGATGTGAATAACAGAATTTATATTTTGAATATAAATAAATCTCAAATATATAACATGACAAACAATAGCTCAAATTGATTTGATCAGTTGAAACTTAAATGTGGCATTGTTGTCTGGGACACAATCTAAAACAAGACTCGTATATCCGTACTTTTGAAGAGTGGATACTAGGACTGATTTGATTCTATTCAAATAAAGTCTACGAATCTAGTTTATTGGGCAATGTGCCTAAAACACTATTTACTTGGTAAAAGTGTAAAAGCCACTGATCTGTTAGCCCTAGTTCATTGTGAAGCAAGTGGGCCCATGTCTAGCTAGGCTAGAAGTGGATATGAATATTTCGTGACCTTTACGGATGTGGCATCACGTTATGGTTGTGTGTTTCTTTTGAAGAACACAAATTGGAAACTTTTAAGTTTCGACACGAAATAGAAAAACAGACCGGCTAAAGTATTAAATCGTCACGGTAAGACCGTAATGGAAAATACTTAAGCAATAAGTTTCTCATATACTTGAAAGATTATAGTATTCTTTCAAATGAAGACTCCTCCCGGAACACGTCAGTTTGACGGTGTGTCCGAACAGGATAAAGCGAATTATGTTAGACAAGATTAAGGTTAATCACGAGTCGCTCTGAGCTACCATTTCCTTCAACGGATAAGCATTAACAGTGCAAGAACTTATTTCAATAAGGTTCCATTAAAATTTGTTTGACAGATATCATATTAGATATGAACAGGAAAGAAACCAGGTTTCACATTCCTGATAATTTGGGAATGCTGGGCATATGTTTGGATGATACCAAACTAGAACCCAAATTGGATAAGTGCCAATCGTAGGTTATCCTAGGGAAACTATAAGCATAGTGCTTATACATCTCACTAGAGAACAATTAGATTGTCGCTCACCATGCGGTTTTCCTAAGAGGAATACCGATATGCAGTGGTAAGTGGGAGGATAGTAAAACTCGATGAAAATCGGAGTAATACTATTCCAGGCACCGAATCTTAATGGAACATAGAAATAGTTCATCAAGGATGAAACTATACCATAATCTTCGAATACACAAGAACCACGTATGTCGGAGAGAGTCAGAAAACAACCTGGGGTATGGGTTTCTAATCTCACCTTATAAAGATGTCTATCTTATTGAGGTATACCAACTGACTACGTATGAGGAAGTGATACAAGGTATCGACTCCCTATTATGACAAAGTGTCATGAATCCGAAATGGATTCCATGTATATCAACAAGTTTGGATACTAGTTGATGTACCGCAAGGCATTGTGCCTATTGGTACTTGATAAGTCTTCAAGGAAGACGCACATGGAAGGCAACATACCAACGTACTAAGCTAGGCTTGTAGCGGAAAGGTATCTTTATCAACATTATGTTGATTACGATTCAACCTTTTAACTGTTGCCACGGTAAATCCATTGGATAATGCTTGCTAAAGCTGCGCATTTCATTTATGAAATATGACAACTTTACGGGAAAATCGCTTTCCTGAAAAGGAAACCTTTTGGAGGATGTTCACAACATCCTGACGATTTTGTCGTACCAAAAGTAGCAAACAAGGTTTGGAGGTTAATCGATTCATGTTTGGATTGAAGCAGCATAGGTTCTAGGAATTTTCGTTTTGATGTAATCATAATAGTTTATGATTTAATTCAAAACGAAATGATTCTTATGTATATAAGAGGGTTAGTGGGAGCGCACTAACAATAAATGTCCTATAAATAATGATGACATGTCATTTCTTGGAAATGATATTCTCATATAACAATCGGTGAAAGCTTGGCTTTCGATAAAACTCTCCGAGAACTCGTACATTGAAAAATGTACGTGACCTGGTGTCTCATACGCTTTGAGCATATGGATTCACAAACAGGCCAATCCAAGTGATAGTCACTGGATTGATATTAAGAACATCTCTTAGTTTCTTAGAGAACTAAGGATGTTTTTCTTAATCTGTGGAGAAGGAGAACTTGAAGTGACTGGGTTCACTACTGCAAGTTTCTTAAACCGATAAAACGATTAAAAGTCGCAAATGGTACTATACAGTTTGAATAACGGTACAGTGAGCTGGAAATCTTCCAAGCAATATACTGTTAACGTATAAACAATAAATGCGGGTTATTGCTGCAGCTGAGGCAGCAATAGAAGCCTTCTGGGTCGATAAATAAATCTAATTAGATTAGAAAAAATTCTGTTAGCTGCTGAGCTAGGCGTCAGTACAGGATAAAGAATTAATGGTCTCATCAACGATCCAGATACATACTTCGATATTCATCTGATTCGTTCGGATCATACATCGTGGCGATGTGATGATCAAATAAATTGCATCAGACGATAATCATGCAAATCCGCTGACGAAAGTTTTTCATCAGCAATTTGAGCCAACAGTACATAGTTCGGGTGTCAAGCACTCGAGTGACTGGCTATAGGCCAAGTGGGAGATTGTTGGACAATTATGACCCATAGCGTCACTATTTATACAGATCATGGTGTTGTTGTACAAATTAACTATCTGACAAAGGAGATTGCACTCTTATCATTTGTGATTAGATCACATAGATGTATAAATGATGAGAGGTCCTTGTGATTTGTTCCTGGACTGAGAATGATATGAGACAGTATCAGTCCACGAAGGATAAATCATTAAACATCCATAGTCAGAGCATTATCGAGATTGGACATCGATGAATGCGTAAAAGACTAGTATTAAACTTGTGCGCATTGTGAGGGCACAACGACATAGTTCTCATATATTTGGGTATAGGATACTCATGCAAGTGTAATAGGAGGTTGTGTTTTACCAATGGTACGGGAAACAGCTTCGCTCTGGATAGACCCCCTCGGAATTCCATTGGTAGTATGACTATGTGTCTATGGAAGTCCGAAATCAGGGTAGGTGTATTTGGTCTTAACCTGAGACTTGCACCGCTAATACTTGTGACAATCAATATACTTTGGTGAGGTCGTCCAGGGCTTTAACAGGTTCTGTGTACGCCAATGCTGGGTATATTGAGAATCGTAGTGTGTTGGTGTGATGTCAAAACGAAGTGTCACTCCAGTCATATGGAGTTGATGATCGCGCAGGATACAGAACTGGTTCTCTATATAAGGTTGCAACCGTCAGGATAATATGACTTGGTCATGTGTTGGTTAATTCTAAGGTCCCAAGATCAAATCAAGACATGAAATAATGCGTGAATACATCAACGGAGGTAGCGGAATACTCACATTGATCGGTTATGTCGATTTGAAGATGAATCATGCCCAAAAACGCACTGCCCTTCATGCCAAACTGCTGCAGTCCACTGTCCCTGCAAAACAGAATTTCGGGTCTCAAAACGAAGCTCCAAACTCCATCGGATGATGAGTCCCGCCTCATGGTCGAACCTCCCTACCACCTTCGCAAGACTTGTAAGTGTGCTAGCACTTGATTTCTCACCATGAGAAACCACTCTTGCTTCCCTTATCCACGCCCAAACTGGTTCAAAACCAGTGAAGAATGAATGCCACACTTGGGCGTGAGAGAGATGAGAGAATTTGAGAGAAAAATGTGTTTGTTAAGTTAAAATGATTTACCAAAAATCAATTTATATTTATGCCATAATATTTATTAAATAAATAATAAAATTATGACACAAAACATGCAATGGCTTAGAGTGTCAAACACTCAATTTCCATGCAATAACATTGAGTGCATTCTACACTATCAACATGCAATGCATTATTAATAAAATAATACATACAATGACATGTGTCATGTGGGCCCCACACGTTTCCAAATGAAAGTGGGCCTACGTGCACTCACGCGTTCGGGTTCGATATTTCCGAAATACCGAGCTTACGTCGCGACGTTAATTCAATCGAATTTAAATAAATAATTGCGCCTGGCGAAATTATTATTTATGTCGCTAACGAATTAATTCTAAATTAACTCGTTTGCCCGAATTTAAAATCTAATTTTAATTCCGCGTCGAAATCTAATTTCGTCTAATATATCGAATATATTAATACATCGATTAATTCCGAATTAATCGTTCTCTCTCTTTAGACGACATTTTATCCCGGATAAAACATCTCTGTTATTAATCCTAGATTAATTCTCTCTCTCTCTTCTTTATAATCCCAGATTATTCAAGAGTGCGAGTTGTGCGTCATCGGTGGATTATCGGGAAGCGACCCATGAGATCCCCGGATAAGTTGGCAGTAAATACGGTCGTCGGAGTGCACGAATCACGTACGTACCAAGTACTACGTTCTACCGATTTACGAGACAAGGTCGACTCCTAGCAAAGCACCAAGTCTTCCCAAGTTCTCCGGACATATTCATCAAAGAATATCTAGATCTGTATCAAGCGTAGTATACAATTGTATTGTGCATATCGGCCCAATATCGATAATCACGTGCTAGGGCTGGGGCTGGATAAGTGTCTGCCCCGTCCGAAACACATATCGGATGTCTGGTAACTAGTCTCTATAATCGGATATTCATGACCTGGTCATAATATCACGATTGGATGCGCATCACTTTAAGAGCACTAATACCGTATCCTGCGTGACATCATCTCCATTATGACTGGAGTGACACTTCCGTCTTGACATCACATCCAATACACTACGATTCTCTGATAAACCCAGAAGAGGTGAACACAGAACCAGTTAAGATCCCCCACCACCAAAACCAAAGTTTACCGATTGTCGTAAGTATTAGCGATGTAAGTCTCAGGTTAAGACTATACACACCTACCTTGATTTCGGCCTCCCATAGACACCTAGTCATAATACCAATGGGATTCCGAAGGGTCTATCCAGAGCGAAGCTGTTTCCCGTACCATCGGTGAAACACGACCTCCTATCGCACTTGCACAAGTATCCAATACTTATATATATGAGAACTATGCCGTTGTGCCCTCACAACGCGCACAAGTGCAATACTAGCCTATTCCGCATTATCGATGTCCAGTCTCGATAATACTACGGCTAGGGATATTTAATGATTAATCCTTCGTGGACTGATACTGTCTCATATCATCTCAATCCAGGAACTAATCATAGGGACCTCTCTTCATTTATATATCTATGGTGATCTAATCACAAATGATGAGAGTGCAATTTCCTTATTACATAGTTAATTTGCTACAACAACACAATGATCTGTGCAAATAGTGACGCTATGGGTCATATTATCCAACAATCTCCCACTTGGCACATAGCCAGTCACTCGAGTGTCTAACACCGAACTATGTACAGTTCGCTCAAATTGCTGAGGAAAGGTTTTCGTCAGCGGATTTGCTTAATTATCGTCTGACGCGATTTACACGATCATCACATCGCCACGATGTATGATCCGAACGAATCAGATGATATAGAAGTATATATCTGGATCGTCGATGAGACCTTTAATTCCTTAGCCTATGCTGACGCCTAGCTCAGCTGCTAACAGAACTTTATCTAATCTATTAGATTTATTTTTGATCCAAATGGCTTCTATTGCTGCCTCAGCTGCAGCATTAATCCGCATTTGTTGTTTATTCGGCAACAGTTATCTTGCTTGGAAGATTTCCAGCTCACTGTCCCGGTGTTCAAACTTTATAGTACCGTAGTATTTTAATTGTTTGGAAACTTGCAGTAGTGATCCCAGTCACTTCAAGTTCTCCATCTCCATAGTTTAAGACAACATCTTTAGTTCTCTCAGATACTAACAGATGTTCTTAATCTTCAATCCAGTGACTATCACTTGGATTGACCCAATTGTGACTCCATATGCTCGAAGCGTATGAGACACCAATACAAGTACATTTTAAATGTACAATTTCCCAGAGAGTGTTAACAAACTCCAAATCTATCCCAGTAGATCTTTATTCCTTGAATAAAGGTTGTTACTCCCCAGAATTCTACGGAGATTTTCTATTGAAAGCCAAGCTTTCACAACAATTGCTTTATGGGAATTTTCACTGTCAGTGCGCCCTCTCACTAACCTCCTTATATACACAAGAATTATTTCGTTTTGCGTTAAATCACATCATAACCCTTATGATTATTTCAAAATGTCAGTTCCAAGAACCTTATGCTTGCATTGATCCAAACATGGATCGAATAACCCGCAAACCTTGTTTGTCGGTTATATAAAATCGTCAGGATGTTGTAAATATCCTCCAAAAGGTTTCCTTTTCAGGAAAGCGATTTTGATTTATAACTGACATATTCATAAATGAAATACGCAGTTATCAACAAGCATTTTCAAAATGGATTTACCATGGCAACAGGTAAAAGGTTGAACCGTTATTAACACAATGTTGATAACGATACCTTTCCGTCAAAACCTTAGGTTTGTACGTTGGTATGTTGCCTTCCATGTATGTCTTCCTTGAAGACGTTTAATGTACCATAGGCACAACGCCTTGTGGTACAACAACTAGTATCCAAAATATTTGTTAAACATGGAATCCATTCCGGACTCATGGCACTTTGCCATAACAGGGAGTCGATACCTCGTATCACTTCCTCAAAACGTAGTCGGATGGTACACCTCCATAAGATTGACATCTTTATGAGGTTAGAGCAGAAACCCATACCCTAGGTTGTTTTCTGACTCTATCTGATCTACTAGTTTCTTGTGTATTTGAAGATTAATGGTATAGATTCATCATAGATGAACTATTTGTGTTCCATTAAGGACTTCGTGCCTTGAACAGTATTACTCCGATTTTCATCGAGTATCACTATCCTCCCACTGACCACTGCATATCGATATTTCTCTCAGGAAAAACGCATGGTGAGCAACAATCACATTGTTCTCATGTGGGATTTATAAGCACTATACTTAAGGTTTCCCTTTCAGATAACCTATATTGGCACTTATCCAATTTGGGTCCTTTAGTTTGGTATTATCCAAACGTCATGCCTGGCATACCCAAATTATCAGGAATGAGAAACCCCGTTTCTTCCCTGTTCATATCCTATATGATATCTGTCAAACAGATTTATATGGAACCTTATTCTAAATAAGTTTTGCACTGTTAATACATATCCTGTAGAAGGAAATAGTAGCTCAGAGCGACTCGTGATAAACCTTATCATGTCCAACAAAATTCGGTTTTAGTTCAGACACATCGTCTAACTGACGTGTCTCGGGAGGAGTCCTTATATGAAAGAATACCATACTCTTTCATTTATATATGAAACTTACTGCTTAAGTATTTTCCATTTCTGTCTTACCGTGGCGGAATAACACTATAGCCGATCTGTTTGTCTACTTCGTGTCGAAACTCTAAAGTTTCCGATCTGTGTTCTTCAAAAGAAACACATAACCACAACGTGATGTCACATCCGTTAAGGTCACGAAATTTTTATGTTCACATCTAGCCTAGCTAGATATGGGCCCACTTACTTCACCATGAATAGGGCTAACAGATCGGTGGCCCTTTTACTATTACCAAGTAAATAGTATTTTAGGTATTTAACCTAATAAACTAGATTCGTAGACCTTATTTGAATAGTCAAATCAGTCCTAGTATCCACTCTTCAAAAAGTTGGATATACGAGTCTTGTTTAATAAACTAGATTCGTAGACCTTATTTGAATAGTCAAATCAGTCCTAGTACCCACTCTTCAAAAGTGTGGATATACGAGTCTTGTTTAATTGTGTCCCAGACAACAATGCCACAAATAAGTCTCTATTGATCAAATCAATTTGAGCTATTTATTTGTCATTTTATATGTTTGAGATTTTATTTATATTCAAAATATAAATTATGTTATTTACATCTAATGTATTTATCTCAGTATCATCTTTATATAATGAAACACTTTAGTGTTTTAGAATATAAAGGTTTTATCCGCATCGGATTAAATACTGATACAGAGATAATGTCTCTAGTCTAACTAGTTACATTATAACATTTCCTAATTTAAGTACATACCCAAGGGTAGTTCCTAAACTTAGGTTTATGCGGTCGAAACAGCGACTTTCGTCCCGTTTTCCGATTTGCAGAGAAATCTCGGCTTGAAGCCAGTATCCCACTCACAGCGGATTCTGAACGTCAATACATATATTTTATGTACCACACTAAGTATTTAAAATCCAATTTTAATACTAGTAGTGAACATAACTTTGACAAATATTTAAAGTTAGAGCCTCGCCCTTTCTTTAATTCCTTCGTGTCTTCCATATCCAAATGGTAGTCACTTTGGGATATGTCAATTATCCTTTTCAATATTTCACAAACCTTTGGCCAAGCCTTGGGTTTCGGAATATCGAAACGATGTGCACCTTGTGCTACATGCCCAATTGCAAACTTTGACTTTTCTCCACTAGAATAGTCAATTAATTCTCCAAGAATTATTAATTGCAATTTTAATACTTTTAAATCTAAAGATAGATTTATGTAAGTATATTAATTAAGCACTAAAGTCATCATCACATAAATCTTCCAAAGACTTTATGCTCTACTATTTGCTTAATTATGGGCTTAGTAATAATAAGTTATTTTATCAAATAAATTAACCTATTATCGATTCCCAATTGAAAATAAATCATTTAAAACATTTAATCCAAGAATTATATATTTTAAATATTCAACCTTTTCAATTCTTTACTTGATTTTAATAGTCCAACTATTTAATCAATATTAAGGTACTATTTATTATAATGATTACATAATCCAATTATTTAATCAACTATAATTTTAATATTGATTACTATAATCCCATTATAAAATCAACTATCATTTAATTCAATTATATTGATTACTATAATCCAATTACAAAATCAACTAATATTGAATGAGTTTGTATATAGTCCAACTATATTTTTAATATTGATTACTATAATCCCATTATAAAATCAACTATCATTTAATTCAATTATATTGATTACTATAATCCAATTACAAAATCAACTATATATTGAATGAGTTGTATATAGTCCAACTATATATATTTTTTAAAACAACATAAAATATTAGTCCGACTAATACTTTTGATTAATATGACGAGTAAAATATAAATGAGCGTGTTTAGCGAGTATTCGAACGAATGTTGCAAATTCAATACTTGCCTCCCACTATTTTTCGTCGAGCCTCTAACCCTCTGTGGAGTACTCGGGAAACCGCGTTTCCTAGTGGGCTAGGATCCTATTAAATAACACACAACCCTGACTTTGGTCAATAAAAAGCTGTATGCTATTTAACTAGGTAGATCTCACAGATCAATTGGATCTCATCCAATTCCTAGATCCGGTTAGGTGGACATCCAAGTCCGAAACATGTATAATGTCAATGTATCCAATACATTTTCCCAACCATATCCTCCGAATCATCTAGGCCATGGCTTTGGCCAAAAACAAACCTAATGATTCCAGTTAAGCAGGACCCATTGACGAGGAAAGTTTCGTAATCAATGTCATTGGACAAAAAGTGATCTGACTTTGGCCAATAAAAATCACGATTTGGACAAGACACCGATATGCAACAAAACTCTCATGATTCAAGTACATCCTTGATTGAAAAAGGTCTTGACTTTGGTCAAAAACAAACCAATGCCAACTTCGGATCTTGAACAAGAATCATTCAATGGAAGGATATTTGCTTAATATAAATTGAGGGATTTTCGCGTGCAAATTGGCTACCAATTTAATTATCTTTGTTAAGGTCTCATCATCATACACCCTTAAACATGCATTCTAAATACATAATAAGCGAGCGAGTATGAAAAAAATAATAATGATATGCGGATGGATACTTAACACATTGATCCTAGATCAAATCTCTCCCTTTCTCACTCAAGCTAGCACTTGTACTATTTCTACCCGTTACACTACACTTCTAAAGAAACCTCATATACATAGAGGGGAATAGGTGAGAAGAGAATACAAGAGAAAGAAGGTGATAAGGCTGGACACGCAGGTCCAATTTAATAAATCGAATTTATTACAACAATTTCTAAAATTGCCCACCCATCTAATATCCATCCGATACATTATTCATTCAACACAACCACGTATTCACACACATATATATACAAACAAGACATGCTTTTACAACCAATCTAATCCAATTAATTAGTCTTTATTTAAAGTGATCATCCAATGTTCAAACAACGGTTTGATTTTGCACGAGTCCAACTCGATTGAGAATAAGTACATAAGGTACGAATTCACGAATTATATCGAACTACTTATTAAATCTAATTTAATTCGTATTCAATACTAATTCAATTATTTAATTCCAAATTAAATGTTTACACTTTTAATATGCTTTAAAGACTTAGATTCTAAATCTAATCCTATTGGGTCTCAAAGCCCAACTAACATCCAATGTTAAATTCAATTCAAGTCAAATGGGCTTTCAATTGGTTTATTAAGGCTTGGGCTTTGGTCAATTTGGGTCAAACCCAATTACCAATCCCAAATAAGGAATCACCCTTAAGTGCCATAAAACCAATTTTAAGCCCATAAGGCCCAATTAATTTTTTTTTAAAGCCCATTAATTAAATTTTAATATTCCAAACATTAAAGTCCAATTAATTAAAGTGTAATACCAAGATTAATATATTAAACCAAATATTTCAAAAATACCCATTTAATTTATTAATCATCTATTTTTCAAAATAAATGTCCAACATTAATTTTAACAAAAAATCAACTCCTTTACATGTCCATTATGTATTCGGCCAAGGTGAGTTTTTTTGTGCCGATTTGTTTTTCAATCCGATTGAATTACTAATCTACGTCCCGTACACGTTCTAAGTCATCCAATGATCTTAAACACAAAAAATTCCAATCCACTCCAAGTAGCAACACATTCGGCCAAGGCATGAATTTGGGGAAAAATCATCCAATGCATTTTTCATAAAATTGATTCCATATAACATCATGCTATATACATGTAAGCATTCTTATTAATCAAATTTCACAAGAACATGCTTCAATCAATTTCATCATACCATTCGGCCAAGGTTGGATTTTTGGGGAAAAATCATCCAATGCATTTTTCATAAAATTGATTCCATGTAACATCATTCTATATACATGCAAGCATACTTATTCATCAAATTTCACAAGAACATGCTTCAATCAATTTCATCACACCCATTCGGCCAAGGTTAAATTTTTGGGGAAAAATCATCCAATGCATTTTTCATAAAATTGATTCCATGTAACATCATTCTATATACATGCAAGCATACTTATTCATCAAATTTCACAAGAACATGCTTCAATCAATTTTACCAAATTTTAACCTAAAATTTCATGCTTGCAACATTAGCTCATGATGCCATTGTTGGTTAATTCTAAGGTCCCAAGATCAAATCAAGACATGAAATAATGCATGAATACATCAACGGAGGAGGTAGCGGAATACTCACATTGATCGGTTATGTCGATTTGAAGATGAATCATGCCCAAAAACGCACTGCCCTTCATGCCAAACTGCTGCAGTCCACTGTCCTGCAAAACAGAATTCGGGTCTCAAAACGAAGCTCCAAACTCCATCGGATGAGTCCCGCCTCATGGTCGAACCTCCCTACCACCTTCGCAAGACTTGTAAGTGTGCTAGCACTTGATTTCTCACCATGAGAAACCACTCTTGCTTCCCTTATTCACGCCCAAACTGGTTCAAAACCAGTGAAGAATAGCCACACTTGGGCGTGAGAGAGATGAGAGAATTTGAGAGAAAAATGTGTTTGTTAAGTTAAAATGATTTACCAAAAATCAATTTATATTTATGCCATAATATTTATTAAATAAATAATAAAATTATGACACAAAACATGCAATGGCTTAGAGTGTCAAACACTCAATTTCCATGCAATAACATTGAGTGCATTCTACACTATCAACATGCAATGCATTATAATAAAATAATACATACAATGACATGTGTCATGTGGGCCCCACACGTTTCCAAATGAAAGTGGGCCCACGTGCACTCACGCGTTCGGGTTCGATATTTCCGAAATACCGAGCTTACGTCGCGACGTTAATTCAATCGAATTTAAATAAATAATTGCGCCTGGCGAAATTATTATTTATGTCGCTAACGAATTAATTCTAAATTAACTCGTTTGCCCGAATTTAAAATCTAATTTTAATTCCGCGTCGAAATCTAATTTCGTCTAATATATCGAATATATTAATACATCGATTAATTCCGAATTAATCGTTCTCTCTCTTTAGACGACATTTTATCCCGGATAAAACATCTCTGTTATTAATCCTAGATTAATTCTCTCTCTCTTCTTTATAATCCCAGATTATTCAAGAGTGCGAGTTGTGCGTCATCGGTGGATTATCGGGAAGCGACCCATGAGATCCCCGGATAAGTTGGCAGTAAATACGGTCGTCGGAGTGCACGAATCACGTACGTACCAAGTACTACGTTCTACCGATTTACGAGACAAGGTCGACTCCTAGCAAAGCACCAAGTCCGGACATATTCATCAAAGAATATCTAGATCTGTATCAAGCGTAGTATACAATTGTATTGTGCATATCGGCCCAGTATCGGATAATCACGTGCTAGGGCTGGGGCTGGATAATTGTCTGCCCCGTCCGAAACACATATCGGATGTCTGGTAACTAGTCTCTATAATCGGATATTCATGACCTGGTCATAATATCACGATTGGATGCGCATCACTTTAAGAGCACTAATACCGTATCCTGCGTGACATCATCTCCATTATGACTGGAGTGACACTTCCGTCTTGACATCACATCCAATACACTACGATTCTCTGATAAACCCAGAAGAGGTGAACACAGAACCAGTTAAGATCCCCCACCACCAAAACCAAAGTTTACCGATTGTCGTAAGTATTAGCGATGTAAGTCTCAGGTTAAGACTATACACACCTACCTTGATTTCGGCCTCCCATAGACACCTAGTCATAATACCAATGGGATTCCGAAGGGTCTATCCAGAGCGAAGCTGTTTCCCGTACCATCGGTGTGAAACACGACCTCCTATCGCACTTGCACAAATATCCAATACTTATATATATGAGAACTATGCCGTTGTGCCCTCACAACGCGCACAAGTGCAAACTAGCCTATTCCGCATTATCGATGTCCAGTCTCGATAAACTACGGCTAGGGATATTTAATGATTAATCCTTCGTGGACTGATACTGTCTCATATCATCTCAATCCAGGAACTAATCATAGGGACCTCTCTTCATTTATATATCTATGGTGATCTAATCACAAATGATGAGAGTGCAATTTCCTTATTACATAGTTAATTTGCTACAAAAACACAATGATCTGTGCAAATAGTGACGCTATGGGTCATATTATCCAACATCATGATTATCCGATATTAAAGAGACTAGTTGCTCGTAATCCGATATATGTTTCGTACGGGGCAGACACTATATCAGCCCCAGGCCTCGCATGTGATCATCCGATACTGGACAGAAATACGCAATATTACATATACTACGCCTGATACAGATCATTTATTCCTGTAAGGATATTTCCGGAGAATTGGGTAGGCATGGCGCTTTGCTAGAGGCCAACCTTGTCTTGTAAATCGGTATAAACGTAATACGAGGTACTTACGTGTTTGGATAGTCCGACGACCGAATTTACTGCCAACATATCTGGGGATCTCATGGGTCGCTTCCCAAGATTCACCGAATACGTATGACTTGCACTTTTAATTAATCTGGGATTAATAACGTGAGAGAGAAAATTAATTTGGGATTAATTGCGGAGATATTTTATCTGGGATAAAATATATATTAAAGAGAGATAACGATTAATTTGGAATTAATCGGTAAATTAATATATTCGATATATTAAACGAAATTCGATTTCGACGCGGAATTAAAATTAGATTTTAATTCGGGCGAACAAATTAATTTAGAATTAATTCGTTAGCGACGTGAATAGTGACTTCGTTACGCGTAATCATTTAATTACGACGCAACGGAAAATTCGTTAATTTGGAATTAGCGAACTCGAGCCCGAGATTATTTGCGAGCGCATTCACATTTAGAATTCGAGTGCGGCACGTCAAATCAAGCGTCAAATCACTAGTCGCATCAAACTTCAAATCACTTGTCACTTTGAGTGATGTGACTTGACAACTTGATTGACTTGTGTGATGTGAATAGTTGATGTGGTGGTTGGAAAAACTTAAATGCCATTTGATTTTTGGAAAAACAAAATGGAAAATCAATTTTAGAAATTGATTAAGTGTATATGATACACTTTTTAGCCAAAAACACACACAACACTCTCTTCTCTCCTCTCCATCTCTCACGCCATTTTCTTCTTCTGCAAAGGCAGTGAACTGCCGAGAGTTTGAAGAAATGAGGGGAAGCAAGTGAGATTTTCCTGGCAAAATCAAGAGTGCTAGCACACTCCGGGATCATGCAAAGGTGATAGGGAAGTCCACCAATGAGCCGGGAACCATTCGACAAAGCTCGGAGCTTGACGAATGAACTCAAAAGCCGAAACCAGTGAGCTGCATCTGCTCACTGCCGAGCAGTCCCAAGGCAAAAAAGATTTCATTTTTGTTGCCTCTGCGTCGCTCAACCGATCGATTGTAAGTATTTCGCGACTTCTCGATTGTTATTCACACATGTTCATGATTGATTTATGATCCTTGGGACCCTTAGAATCACCAACAATGAGGTGCACCTGATTGAATGTGAAACATGTTCCATCGGGCACACGAGGTCCTAAATTGTGTATTTGTTTATCCATATATATGTTTGTGTCATTTCGGATACCATTTTTGGCAATCTCATTCGAATGTGTTTTCGAACGCTACACGAACGTATGCATTCTGTATCATCTCATTCGAACGTGTTTACGAATGCTACATGAATGTATGCATTCTGACTTATTTCCATTCGAACGTGTATCAGAACGCTACTCAAACGCTTGTATTCTGTTTATTGTTCGAACATGTTTACGAACGCTACTCAAACGCGCATGCATTTTATTGTATCATGCATCAGGTCTCATCCTGTTTGAACGCGTTATCAAACACTATATGAACGCGGATATTATGTTTATCATTCGAACGGGTTATCGAATGCTAATCGAACGCTTACATGTTTCATTCGAACGGGTTATCGAATGTTTATCATGTTTCATGCATGTTTGTTCCCCTAGTCATTCTCTTCCCCATCATATGTTTAGTTAGCTCTCTTCAATATTTATGCACTTAATTGCCTCTATTTAATATGTATGCTTGTACAATGATTGATTATTTGCGTCTCTGTGTTTATCAATATAATGTGTATATGAAATTATATGCTTGCCGTTATTCCAATTTATGCATGAACTTAGAAGTAGATTATCCTTGGAAATATATGTTGCTTAGGCTTGGTTAGATCACTGCACAAATCATATCATTACAAGTGGCATAAGTAAGGGACCATTCTGAACCCAACGGTTAGAGGTCTTCCCTTCTAGGGGTGAGTGCGGCCTTAAATCATTTTCCCGGTTCACAGTGGGTGGCGACTCCATGTTATTTCTCCGGTTTAGTTCCTCCGTGGGCTATTCCGTACTCCCAACCGGGCCGCGAGCCCGGGACAGCGTCGTCCAACATCTATGTCCTACAGTCTGGCGACTCCACTGGGGATAGAGAATTGGCCCCGAAATAAAGTCTTGTAATGTTTGTGATTTGTGCTTTAATTAACCGTGTCTATAGTGGGTTAAGGGGGTTTAATCAAAGACGTTATTAGAGGTAAGTAATGGTTTGGTGTCTTTCTTCATTCACTACCTTTCTATAAGGAAAAACTGCAAAGGCACCTAGATAATCATTACTCGTAGCCTACTGTGATGGACTAATTTGGAGGACTCATTGTTTATTCATGTCACCAAGCGATAAGAGCCTAAGAGGCTTGGGTTTTTAAGAGAGTTTGCTCCACCCTCCCTCTGGGGAATCTACTACGAGAAATCCATTTGACAGTCAGTCATACACCATAACTCGTTGGCACGTACCTTAGTGTATAAAAAAGGTGCGCTCACTTGGTTGCTCGAACCCTTGAGTGGGGAGACCTAGTTGTGGGCAATCTTTCGCCAGCGAGAGTCTTTTTCTACACTCCCGCAAACCCACACGTAGACCGGATTTGTGTGACCTATAGCAACTATTTCCTTGTGCTTATGGACCATCCTCATTTGGATGTAGTTGGACTTCTTGTCAGAAATGCGAACTTGATGGGCCATTTAAACTGGGACGAGTTCGTATCCTATGAAAATTGGGCCAAAAGTTTCTAAAATGCCGATAGGCCATCCTGTGTTTGGGCCCCTTATCATTTGAAGTTGTTTAACCATGTTATCACAAAAGTGTAAACTTGTTGGGCCTTTTCATCTGGGACGAGTTTGCACCTCGCAATAGTATGATTAAATGCTTTAAAATGGTAATGGGACGACTTATATATTCCATGCATCGCACGCATCTCATGCATACACGCATCATGCTAACCCATGTGTCTTAAAAGCCATCATAGATATCCTTTGGGTTAAAAAAAAAGGGTTTGTCAAGAAGGGTTTAGCAAACATGGATATCGGGGAAAAGGAAACTAAGAAATAGAAAACCTTACGGCAAGGATAGAGAGATAAGCAAATGACATCCAGCTGAAGTGTCCGAGAAAGAAGAAGCTCGACAGGCAATGGAAACAGTACTGCCGGTGGAAGTTGAGATACAGTTCATGCGGGTATAAGCAGAAATAGAGTTACCTGAATAAGAATGGACCTCTCAGAGATTTGAAACAGTTAGCACTGCTGGATGAGAAGAGGATGAAGTCCTTACATCACATACAGAAATACCAGAAGAGGTTGGCTCGGGCATTCAATAAGAAGGTGTGTCCTACCAAGATCAGAAAGGGTGATTTGGTACTTAAGCAGTCAAAGCCGTCGATGACAGACCCGAGGGGAAAGTTCAGACCCAACTGGGAAGGACCCTACATAGTCCAGAAAGTTATGGGAAATGAGGCAGTGAGACTGTCAGATTTGGAAGGGAACGAGTTCACCGAGCCGATCAGCGTGGATAGATTGAAGCAGTATTTTGCTTGAAGGAAAGAAGACCGAGCAGTCACCAAGGGAATTGACAGAAGACCTACCCCAACGGGATAGAAAACTCATTCATGCATACATGCATACACCTAACGCACTTGTATTCTTTTGTTTGTATTCACAGGTTTCAACGAAGAAAAAGAGAAAGCGTCAAATGCAAGCCAACCAGAAGCAGCAATAGTACAGTACATCAGTTTCAGGAATGAATCAGTATCAGTTTTGGGGGTGAGGCCCACATCAGCATCAGTTTGGGGATGAGTCCCAGGGTCGAGGCCCACATCAGCATCAGTTTTGGGATGAGTCCCAGGGTCGAGGCCCACATCAGTATCAGTTTGGGGCGAGGCCCACATCAGCATCAGTTTGGGGATGAGTCCCAGGGTCGAGGCCCACATCAGCATCAGTTTGGGGATGAGTCCCAGGGTCGAGGCCCACATCAGTATCAGTTTGGGGCGAGGCCCACATCAGCATCAGTTTGGGGATGAGTCACATGGTCGAGGCCCACATCAGTTTCAGTTTTTGGGGATGAGTCCTAGGGCTGAGGCCCACATCAATTTCAATTTTAGGGATGAGTTCTAGAGCCAAGGCCCATATCAGTATCAGCTTGGGGGTGAGGTCCACATCAGCATCAGTTTGGGGATGAGTCCTAGGGTCGAGGCCCACATCAGCATCAGTTTTGGGGATGAGTCCCAGGGCCGAGGCCCACATCAGTTTCAGTTTTGGGGATGAGTCCTATGGCGGAGGCCCACATCAATTTCAGTTTTGGAGATGAGTCTCAAGGCCGAGGCCCACATTAGTATCAGCTTGGGGGTGAGGCCCACATCAGCATCAGTTTTGGGGTGAGGCCCACATCAGTATCAGCTTTGGGGCGAGGCCCATATCAGTATCGGTTTGGGGGAAAACCCACATCAGTATCAGTTTGGGGCGAGGCCCACATCAGTATCAGTTTGGCGTGAGGCCCACATCAATATCAGTTTGGGTTTGAGGCCCACATCAATATCAGTTGGGGGCGAGGCCCACATCAGCATCAGTATCAGTTTTGGGGATGAGTCACAGGGTCGAGGCCCACATCAGCGCCAGTGTCAGTTGGGATGAGTTCCAGTGTCGTGACCCACATCATCAGCAGTTTTGGGGATGCGTCCTAGGGTTGAGGCCCCCTACATCATTAGTTTTAAGATGCGTCCCAGGGTCGTGACCCGCATTGTCAGCAGTATTGGGATGCGTCCCAGGGTCAAGGCCCCCGTTGTCCGTTACAGTTATTGGGATGCGTCCCATGGTCGTGGACCCACTGTATCAGCAATTGTAGTTCCGGGATGCGTCCCAGGGTCGAGGCCCACACATCATCAGAACGCCGAAAATGGCACTCTGAAAATGGAGCACGGTTCGGAAATGAACCATTATCACATCAAACGCCGAAAATGGCACTCCGAAAATGGAGCACGGTTCGGAAATGGACCAAGGAAGGCCTAACCCATAGGAATAGGAAACATATCCATGTATACATGCATACATATCACATACATGCAATTTTTTTTTTGTAATCGCAGGTTTGTAGCGGCAAAGACCATCTCATAAAGTAACGATTCAAAAATGAGCCACATTCACACACAACAGATGCCGAAAATGGCGCTCCAAAATGGAACACACACAACATATGTCGAAAATGGTGCTCCAAAATGGAGCACACACAACAGATGCTGAAAATGGCGTTCCAAAATAGAGCACACACGACAGATGCCGAAAATGGTGCTCCAAAATGGAGCACACACAACAGATGCCGAAAATGGCGCTCCAAAATGGAGCACACACGACAAATGCCGAAAATGGCACTCCAAAATGGAGCACACACGACAGATGCCGAAAATGGCACTCCAAAAATGGACCACAGTTCAAAAATGGACCACCAGATCAACTCAGTTCGAAGTAGTAGGCAAGTCAGGTGGCAGCTGGCAGCTGGCGAGCCAGGTAAGTACAAATGTATTGCACAACTTTGATAGGATTGTCATTGTCACACACTGCACAAGTCCCATCAAAGTGGGGGTGACTGTAGGCATTGCATTTTTCATATAAGTCCCGATGATGAGTCTCGTACGGAGGCACTGTTGGATAATATGACCCATAGCGTCACTATTTGTACAGATCATGGTGTTGTTGTACAAATTAACTATGTGACAAGGAAATTGCACTCTCATCATTTGTGATTAGATCACCATAGATATATAAATAAGAGAGAGGTCCAATGATTAGTTCCTGGATTGAGAATGATATGAGACAGTATCAGTCCACGAAGGATTAATCATTAAATATCCCTAGCCGGAGTATTATCGAGACAGGACATCGATAATGCGGAATAGGGTAGTATTGCACTTGTGCGCGTTGTGAGGGCACGACGACATAGTTCTCATATATTTAAGTATTGGATATATGCAAGTGCGATAAGAGGTTGTGTTTCACCGATGGTACGGGAAACAGCTTCGCTCTGGATAGACCCATCGGAATCCCATGATTTATTATGACTATGTGTCTATGGGAGGCCGAAATCAAGGTAGGTGTGTATAGTCTTAACCTGAGACTTACATCGCTAATACTTACGATAATCGATAGACTTTGGTCTTGGTGGTACAGGGCTTTAACCGGTTCTGCGTACACCACTTCTGGGTTTATCAGAGAGTCGTAGTGTATTGGGTGTGATGTCAAGACGGAAGTATCACTTCAGTCATAGTGGAGATGATGTCACGCGGGATACGGTACTAGTGCTCTTGAGTGTTGCGCAACCAATCGGGATATGTGACCAGGTCATGAATATCCGATTATAGAGACTATGTTACCAGACATCCGACATGTGCTTCGGACGGGGCAGACACTTATCCAGCCCCAGCCCTAGCACGTGACTATCCGATACTGGGCCGATATACACAATAAAATTGGTATACTACGCTTGATACAGATCTTAAATATTCTTATAAGATTATGTCCGGAGAATTGGGAAGACTTGGTGCTTTGCTAGAAGCCAACCTTGTCTAGTAAATCGATAAAGCGTAGTACTTGGTACTTACGTGTTCGGATAGTCTGACGACTGATTTGACTGCCAACATATCCGGGGATCTCATGGGTCGCTTCCCAAAGATTCACCGAAGACGTATGACTCGCACTTTTATTAATCTGGGATTAATATGATGAGAGAGAAAATTAATCTGGGATTAATTACAGAGATATTTTATCTGGGATAAAATATCAATTAAAAGAGAGAGATTGATTAATTTGGAATTAATCGATTAATTAATATATTTGATATATTAAACGAAATTGGATTTCGACGCGGAATTAAAATTAGATTTTAATTCGGGCGAGCGAATTAATTTAGAATTAATTCGTTAGCGACGTGAATAGTGATTTCGCTAGGCGTAATCATTTAATTACGACGCAACGGAAAATTCGTTAATTTAGAATTAGCGAATCCGAGCCCGAGATTATTTGCGAGCGCATTCGCATTTCGAATTCGAGTGCGGCACGCAAGTCAAATCAAGCGTCAAATCATTAGTCGCATCAAGCGTCAAATCACTTGTCACTTTGAGTGATGTGACTTGACAACTTGATTGAGTTGACTTGATGTGATGAGTGAAGTGTGTGGTTGGCAATTAAAGCCAAATGTGTGTGAAATGAAATGTAAATTCGAATTTCATGTGTATTAGATACACAACACACACACAAAACACAAAAGAGAACACATTTTCCCTCCTCTCTCTCCTTCTTCTTCTTCTCCTCTCTTCACGCCATTTCTGGTTTTGCTGGGCAGTGACCGAAAAATGGAGGGAAGCAAGTGCGTTTTTGATGCAAAAAAGAGTGCTAGCACACTCCGAGATCAATGCGAAGGTGATAGGGAAGCTTACCCATGAGCCGGGAATCACTATGATGAAGTTGGAGCTTTGTTTTGATGATGAAAACCGAATTTGCAGTGAGCTGTGACAGTGGACTGCTCACGCCCAAACCAGTGCAGAAGAAATCAACTTTGTGTTGCTTCCGCGTCGCTCAACCGCTCGATGTAAGTATTCCGCACTTCCGTCGTTGTATTCACTCATGATTCATGCTTGAGTTTTGATCTTGGGACCTATAGAAACTCCAACAATGGCATCAAGAGCTTAGGTTAAAAGCATGAAAAAGTTAGGGCTAAAATTTGGGCAAACTTGATTTTGAGCATGATAAATTAAATTGGATGGATTTGTATGCTTAATTGTGTTTGAATTGAAGATTGATTGGGTCAATTTCAACAAATTGTGATTGGATCATTTTTTCCCCAAATTACTACCTTGGCCGCAATTTGATGATGATTTAATGTCTTGGGATTTTTGATTTTTGACAATTGGATGTGTTGGAAATCATTCGGGAATATGATTTGATGTCGATTGCGGAATCAATTGGATTGAATTCGAATCGGACGAAAAATCCCCAAATTGCCAAGTATGTCATAAAGCTTGAAATTGGGTAAAATTGATTTAAGCATGCAATTATGAAATTGGATGATAAAGTATGCTTGAATGTATTTTAATTGATGATTGGTTGGATCAATTTGATTAAATATTGTTTGGAACAAATTTCCCCAAAATGCTTATGTTGGCCGAATAGTAACTTAGCCCTAAAGTCTTGGAATTTTGATTTTAATTCATTGGATGAGTTAGAATCAATTAGGATGTTGATTTAATGTCGATTGTGGGATTAATTGGATTGAAACCAAATCGGATATAAAATCCTCTCCTTGGCCGAGACTTAAAGAGCATGTAATGGGTTTGATTTTAATCAAAATGTGTTGGACATATGATGATGATAATGAGCATGATTAATTGTGTGAATTGATGTTTTAGAAATGTTAATTTGGGTGATTAATCATGATATACACTTTAGGTAATTAAATTGCGAAATTGGATTTGTGTAATTTAATTAATTGGGCTAATTTTGGAAATTGAGCTTGAATTGTTGTTATTGGGCTTATTGGGCTTTGTTGTACAAAGTTTGTTTTAGGCAAAATTGGTTGGATCCAATTGGGCCCAAAACCGCATCCATAAAGCCCAAATGCAACATAATGGACCTTTATGATTTAATTGGGCCTAATGGGCCAAAATTAATTTAAAGGCTTATGGGGTAAATCCCGGATTGGACTTTGGTTGCGGGTTTGACCCGAGTTGACCAAAAGACCACGCCTTAAGAAATTAATTAAAAGCCCATTAGACTTTAATTAAATTAATATTGGATATTAATCGGGCTTTGAGACCCGTAGCGATTAAATTTGGAATTTAAGTCGAAAAGGGTTTATTATTAAAGTGTGTTATTTAATTTGGAATTAAATAGTGAATTAGAATTAAATACAAATTGAATTGGATTTAATTGTGTAGTTTAATTTAATTCGGGAATTCGTACTTTAAGTACTTATTCGCAAAAACGAGTTTGACTCGAACAAAATCAAATCGTTGTTTGAACATTGGATGATCACTAATTATCAAGATTAATTAATTGGATTAGATTGATTGATAACATGCTTGAGTGAATACATGGTTGTGATGCATGAATAATGTATATCGGATGGATATTAGATGGGTGGGGCAATTTTAGAAATTGTTGTAATAAATTTGATTTATTAATTGGACCTGCGTGTCCAGCCTTATCACCTCCTATTCTTTGTATTCTCTTCTCACCTATTCCCCTCAATGTAAATGAGGTTTCTTTATAGTGTAGTGTAACGGGGGTAGAAGAAAATTTTGTGCTAGCGGGAGAGAGAAGTGAGAGATTTGATCTAGGATCAATGTGTAAAATATCCATCCGCATATCATTATTATTTTATCATATGCGCTTTATTATGTGTTTAGAATGCATGTTTAAGGGTGTATGATGATGAGACCTTAACAAAGATAATAAATTGTTGCCAATTTGCACACGAAAAACCCTCATCAAAATCATGCGTTTTTCCTTCCATTGAGTGATTCTCACTCAAGATCCGAGACGGCATTGGGTTGTTGGCCAAAGTCAAGCCCTTTGTCTGTCGAAGATGTGTTTGAATCACGAGGCTTTGTTCCATATGGTGTCTTGTCCAAGTTGTGGTTTGTTGGCCAAAGTCAAGACCACTTCTTGTCCAACGACATTGATTACGAAGCTTCCATGGTCAATGGGTCCACGCTTGACTGGGATCACTAGGTTTGTTGTGCCAAAGCCAAGGCCTAGTTGATTCAGAGGAAATAGGTTAGGGTATATATTGGATATATAGGCATATATATGATATATGTTTAGGACTTGGATGTCCACCTACTGGATCTAGGAATTGGATTGGATCCAATTGATCTTAGAGATCTACCTAGTTAATTATCATACAATTGTTGGCCAAAGTCAAGATTGTGTGATATTTAACGGGATCCTAGCCCACTAGGAAACACGGTTTCCCGAGTACTCGACAGAGGGTTAGAGGCTCGCCGAAAAATAGTGGGAGGCAAGAATTGAATTTGCAATATTCGTTCAATTACTCGCCATACGCGCTCATTCAAATTATTTCGTCGTATATTAAATGTTAGTTGGACTAATATTTAATTGTTGTTTTAATAAACAGTTGGACTGTATTATACTTGATTATATATAATTGGATTATATTAATCAATATATTTGAATTAATTAATTTCAGTTTACAGTTGATTTATAATTGGATTATAGTAATCAATGTAATTGAGGTTAATTAATTTGGATTATATTTGATTATATAGTTGGACTATTATAATCATTATAATATATATAGTACCACTAATCGTTGATTAAATAGTTGGACTATTGTAATCAAGATAAAATTGAAAAGTTGGATATTTAAAATATAATCTGGGATTAAAATATTTTAAATGATTTAATTTTCAAATTGGGAATAAATAATAGGTTACTTTATTTGATAAAATAACTTATTATACCTTACGCCCAAAATTAAGCAAAATAAGTAGAGCATAAAATCTTTGGAAGATTTATGTGATGATGACTTTAATGCTTAATTTAATATACTTGTCATAAATCTAATTTTAGATTTAAGAAGTATTAAAATTGCAATTTATAATTCTTGGAGAATTAATTGACTATTCTAGAGGAGATAAAGTCAAAGTTTGCAATTGGGCATGTAGCACGAGGTGCACATCGTTTCGATATTCTAAAAACCCAAGGCTTGGCCTAAGGTTCCTAAAAATTGAAAAGGATAATTGACATATACCAAAGTGACTACCATTTGGATATGGCAGACACGAAGGAATTAAAGAAAGGGCAAGGCTCTGACTTTAAAAATGTTTGTCAAAGTTATGTTCACAACTAGTATTGAAATTAGATTTTAAATACTTAGTGTGGTACATAAAATATATGTATTGATGTTCAGAATCTGCTTTGAGCAGGATACTGACTTCAAGCTGAGATTGCTCTGCGAATCGGAAACGGGACGAAAGTCGCTGTTTCGACCGTAGATACCTAAGTTTAGGAACTACCCTTTGGGTGTGTACTTAAATTAGGAACTGTTATAATGTAACTAGTTTGACTAGAGACATTATCTCTATATCAGTGTTTAATCCATTGTGGATAAACCTTTATATTCTAGAACACTAAGTGTTTCATTATATAAAGATGATACTGAGATAAACACATTAGATGTGAATAACAGAATTTATATTTTGAATATAATTAAAATCTCAAACATATAAAATGACAAATAAATAGCTCAAATTGATTTGATCAAGTAGAGACTTATTTGTGGCATTGTTGTCTAGGACAGAATTAAACAAGACTCGTATATCCGCACTTTTGAAGAGTGGGTACTAGGACTGATTTGACTATTCAAATAAAGTCTACGAATCTAGTTTATTAGGTAAAGTACCTAAAACACTATTTACTTGGTAATAGTGTAAGTGCCACCGATCTGTTAGCCCTATTCATGGTGAAGTTAGTGGGCCCATATCTAGCTAGGCTAGATGTGAACATGAATGTTTCGTGACCTTAACGGATGTGGCATCACGTTATGGTTATGTGTTTCTTTTGAAGAACACAAATCGGAAACTTTTAGAGTTTCGACACGAAATAGACAAACAGATCGGCTATAGTATTATACCGTCACGGTAAGACCGTAATGGAAAATACTTAAGCAATAAGTTTCTTATATACTTGAAAGAGTATAGTATTCTTTCAAATGAGGACTCCTCCCGGAACACGTCAAAATGACGGTGTGTCCGAACGGATTAACCGAATCATGTTAGACATGATAAGGCTAATCATGAGTCGCTCTGAGCTACCATTTCCTTCAACGGATAAGTTTTAACAGTGCAATAACTTATTTAGAATAAAGTTCTATTAATAATTTGTTTGACAAATATCATATTAGATATGAACAGGAAAAAACCGGGTTTCTCATTCCTGACCATTTGGGATGCTAGGCATATGTTTGGATAATACCAAACTAAAACCTAAATTGGATAAGTGCCAAATTGGTTATCCTAAAGGAAACCATAAGTATAGTACTTATAAATCTCACATGAGAACAATATGATTGTTGCTCACCATGCGGTTTTCCTAAGAGGAATACCGATATGCAGTGGTCAGTGGGAGGATGGTGATACTCGATGAAAATTGGAGTAATACATATGTTCGAGGCACGAAATCCTTAATGGAACACATATAGTTCATCAATGATGAATTTATACCATTAATCTTCGAATACACAAGAACCGCGTAGATCGGAGAGAGTCAGAAAACAACCTAGGGTATGGGTTTCTGATCTCACCTCATAAAGATGTTAATCTTTTAAGGTATACCAACTGACTACGTATGAGGAAGTGATACAAGGTATCGACTCCCTATTATGACAAAGTGTCATGAGTTCGAAATGGATTCCATGTATATCAACAAGTTTGGATACTAGTTGATGTACCACAAGGCATTGTGCCTATTGGTACTTTATAAGTCTTCAAGGAAGACATACATGGAAGGCAACATACCAACGTACTAAGCTAGGCTTGTAAAAAAAGGTAGAGTTATCAACATTGTGTTGATTCCGACGAAACCTTTTACCTGTTGCCATTGTAAATCCATTTGGATAATGCTTGCTAAAGCTGCGTGTTTCATTTATGAAATATGACAGCTTTACGGGAAAATCGCTTTCCTGAAAAGGAAACCTTTTGGAGGATTCTTACAACATCCTGACGATTTTGTATAACCGACAAACAAGGTTTGCAGGTTATTCGATCCATGTTTGGATTGAAGCAAGCATAGGTTCTAGGAATTGTCGTTTTGATGTAATCATAATGGTTTATGACTTAATTCAAAACGAAATGATTCTTGTGTATATAAGGAGGTTAGTGGGAGCGCACTGACAGTGAAATTCCCAATAAAGCAATTGGTGAAAGCTTGGCTTTCATAGATATTCTTTCATAGAAATTCTCCGTAGAATTCTTGGGAGTAACAACCTTTATTCAAGGAATAAAGATCTACTGGGCTAGATTTGGAGTTGTTAACACTCTCTGAGAAATTGTACATTGAATAATGTACGTAACCTGGTGTCTCATACGCTTTGAGCATATGGAGTCACAATCAGGACAATCCAAGTGATAGTCACTGGATTGAAGTTAAGAACATCTGTTAGTATCTTAGAGAACTAAAGATGCTGTCTTAAATTATGGAGTAGGAGAACTTGAAGTGACTAGGATCACTGCTGCAAGTTTCCAAACCGGTAAATACTGCGGTACTATAAAGTTTGAATAACGGGACAGTGAGCTGGAAATATTCCGAGCAAGATAACTGTTGCCGAATAAACAACAAATGCGGATTATTGCTGCAGCTGAGGCAGCAATAGAAGCCATTTGGATCGATAATAAATCTAATTAGATTAGATATAGTTCTTTTAGCAGCTGAGCTAGGCGTCAGCACAGGCTAAGAATTAAGGTCTCATCGACGATCCAGATATATACTTCTATATTCATCTGATTCGTTCGGATCATACATCGTGGCGATGTGATGATCGTGTAAATCGCGTCAGACGATAATCATGCAAATCCGCTGACGAAAATCTTTCTCAGCAATTTGAGCGAACCGTACATAGTTCGGGTGTTAGACACTCGAGTGACTGGCTATGTGCCAAGTGGGAGATTGTTGGATAATATGACCCATAGCGTCACTATTTGTACAGATCATGGTGTTGTTGTACAAATTAACTATGTGACAAGGAAATTGCACTCTCATCATTTGTGATTAGATCACCATAGATATATAAATGAAGAGAGGTCCATATGATTAGTTCCTGGATTGAGAATGATATGAGACAGTATCAGTCCACGAAGGATTAATCATTAAATATCCCTAGCCGGAGTATTATCGAGACAGGACATCGATAATGCGGAATAGGCTAGTATTGCACTTGTGCGCGTTGTGAGGGCACAACGGCATAGTTCTCATATATTTAAGTATGGATACTTATGCAAGTGCGATAGGAGGTTGTGTTTCACCGATGGTACGGGAAACAGCTTCGCTCTGGATAGACCCCTCGGAATCCCATTGGTATTATGACTATGTGTCTATGGGAGGCCGAAATCAAGGTAGGTGTGTATAGTCTTAACCTGAGACTTACATCGCTAATACTTACGATAATCGATAGACTTTGGTCTTGGTGGTACAGGGCTTTAACCGGTTCTGCGTACACCACTTCTGGGTTTATCAGAGAGTCGTAGTGTATTGGGTGTGATGTCAAGACGGAAGTATCACTTCAGTCATATTGGAGATGATGTCACGCAGGATACGGTACTAGTGCTCTTGAGTGTTGCGCAACCAATCGGGATATTGTGACCAGGTCATGAATATCCGATTATAGAGACTATATTACCAGACATCCGACATGTGCTTCGGACGGGGCAGACACTTATCCAGCCCCAGCCCTAGCACGTGACTATCCGATACTGGGCCGATACACACAATACTATTGTATACTACGCTTGATACAGATCTTAAATATTCTTATAAGAATATGTCCGGAGAATTGGGAAGACTTGGTGCTTTGCTAGAAGCCAACCTTGTCTAGTAAATCGGTAAAACGTAGTACTTGGTACTCACGTGTTCGAATAGTCCGATGACCGATTTGACTGCCAACATATCCGGGGATCTCATGGGTCGCTTCCCAAAGATTCACCGATGACGTATGACTCGCACTTTTATTAATCTGGGATTAATATGATGAGAGAGAAAATTAATCTGGGATTAATTACAGAGATATTTTATCTGGGATAAAATATCAATTAAAAGAGAGAGAATGATTAATTTGGAATTAATCGATTAATTAATATTTGATATATTAAACGAAATTGGATTTCGACGCGGAATTAAAATTAGATTTTAATTCGGGCGAGCGAATTAATTTAGAATTAATTCGTTAGCGACGTGAATAGTGATTTCGCTAGGCGTAATCATTTAATTAAACGACGGAAAATTCGTTAATTTAGAATTAGCGAATCCGAGCCCGAGATTATTTGCGAGCGCATTCGCATTTCGAATTCGAGTGCGGCACGCAAGTCAAATCAAGCGTCAAATCATTAGTCGCATCAAGCGTCAAATCACTTGTCACTTTGAGTGATGTGACTTGACAACTTGATTGAGTTGACTTGATGTGATGAGTGATGTGTGTGGTTGGCAATTAAAGCCAAATGTGTGTGAAATGAAATGTAAATTCGAATTTCATGTGTATTAGATACACAACACACACACAAAAACCGAAACACATTTTCCCTCCTCTCTCCTTCTTCTTCTTCTTCCTCTCTTCACGCCATTTCTGGTTTTGCTGGGCAGTGACCGAAAATAGAGGGAAGCCAAGTGCGTTTTTGATGCAAAAACAAGAGTGCTAGCACACTCCGAGATCAATGCGAAGGTGATAGGGAAGCTTACCCATGAGCCGGGAAGGGAATCACTACGACGAAGTTCAGCTGCTTGTTTTGATGATGAAAAACCGAATCTGCAGTGAGCTGTGACAGTGGACTGCTCACGCCCAAACCAGTGAAGAAATCAACTTTGTGTTGCTTCCGCGTCGCTCAACCGCTCGATGTAAGTATTCCGCACTTCCGTCGTTGTATTCACTCATGATTCATGCTTGATTTTTGATCTTGGGACCTATAGAAACTCCAACATGCACTACTCTTAGGTTGCGGAAGTCGTGGGGGAAGCAAATGTCGGAAAGGGAAAATTCCGAATAAGTATGTCATCAGATTCATTCACATATCACTGCTTTCATTCGTGCTGCGTTCGTGAACAGTTGAACGTTCATCAAACGATTGTGGGCGTTCGTGTAGTGTAGCGTTTAATCGTCGTTCGAATGGTGTCGGTTACTTCTGGTTTTTTGCTAGCCTCACGACCCAAGCCCATTTAGCCCACCAAACCCACCCAAAATTAATTAAAACATTTAAAACATGTCATAAATTAAAATAATATCCTTCTTAAATTAAATAAATCACATCCCAATCTAAATAATTCACATACCTAAATAAATAAAATCAAATATATGATCTTCCTAATTAAGCCAAATCATGTCCCCAATTAACTAGATATTTTCCTTGTGAAACACTAATTAGAAATATTCCCCCCATAATTACTTGATCTCATTCATATTCAAACAAAAGAAACCCTAGCCTTTGCCTACAAAAGAAACACAAATCCAACCTTAGAACCCCTAGCTCATTCTCACAAAAACACAAAAGAAATAAACCTAAGATACACGCCCAAGACAACAAGAACAAGCAAACAAATAATCCTCTTCTCCTCCTCTCTCTATCAACCGAATACTCACACATCAAAACCCCCAAACTACACCATAACATCACCGAAAACACTCCCCTTTACATCACCAAAACAATCCTAAAATCGCAGCCCTCCATTCACCGAAAACATATACCCAAACCATAGCTTAACCACCGAAATCACAGCCCAAAACAGTCCCTACAGTAACCGCAAAGTAGCAGCCCCAATACCCCTTTAAAGAACGCCAAAATAGTCCCTTAATACAGTGAAAACAGTGACCAGAAAATACAGCAAAACAAAAAACAGTAAAACAACAGAAAAATAGAGGAGGAAACGACAACTTAAAACAGTGAAGCAGCGAGCGAGAGCATTGGACCAGTAGACCGGAAGACTTGCGGAGCATCAACCCTTCTGACGGCCATGTAACGTACTTTCGAGAGACGACCTAATAGGTTAGACATGAGGGCACCCTTCTTATTTATTCTCATCTTCTTTTTTTGTTTATTAGAATTCCTTCGTATGAGAGTCGTTTGTTGATGTATGTTGTGGTCTTTGAATGAATGGAACATGTGTCATCTCTTATTGTATATCGGATGGAAACCCGAACGTAAATTCCGTAGCCGAATCCGAATGGACGGTATTGCGGTTTGCACTCGGGATACAATACCACGTATCACTTGAGAGATTCACACACTTTGTTCCATCCAACCTTGTATTCGAGCATGATTGGGTTGCTAGCATGTTATTTATCTTTTAAGCATGATTTAGTCGTTAGTATGCTATTGCTTTCTGCATGTTATTTATTTATGCATGATGATATAGTGCGCATGGGCTAACTATGGTGGATTAAAGGTCCTCTATTCGAGGGAAATGCCTAAAGGCTACCTTTTCCATGAGGTTTTGTCGCGCCGGACGGAGTATGTTTGATTGAATGTGAGATATGTTTAATTGAGCATACGAGGTCCTATATTATTGTGTCTTTATTCTATATGCATTGTAACATAATGCGCATGGGCTAACTATGGTGGATTAAAGGTCCTCTATTCGAGGGAAATGCCTGAAGGCTACCTTTACCACGATGTTTTTCCACGCCTTTTATTATGTCATTTACCCTTTGCATATCATTGCTTTATTTACGCATGCATTGCATACTTGTGCGCATGGGCTAACTAGGGTGGATTAAAGGTCCTATATTCGAGGGAAATTCCTAAAAGGCTACCTTTTCCATGATGTTTTGCCGCAACGGACGAGGTGCACCCGATTGAATGTGAAACGTGTTCCATCGGGCACACGAGGTCCTACATTGTGTGTATTTGTTTATCCATATATATGTTTGTGTCATTTCGGATACCATTTTTGGCAATCTCATTCGAATGTGTTTCCGAACGCTACACGAACGTATACAATCTGTCTCATCTCGTTCGAATGCGTTTACGAATGCTACATGAACGTATGCATTTTATCTTATTTCCGTTCGAACGTGTATCAAAAAGCTACTCGAACGCTTGTATTCTGTGTACCATTCGAACACGTTTACGAACGCTACTCGAATGCGCATGCATTTTATTGTATCATGCATCAGTTTTCATCCCGTTCGAACACGTTATCAAACGTTATACGAACACATACATTCTTTTTATCGTTCGAACGCGTTATCAAACGCTACACGAACGCTTGCATTCTGTTTATCGTTCGAACACGTTTACGAACGCGCACTCACTGGACAGATTCCTTTATCATGTTTCATGCATGTTTGTTCCCCTAGTCATTCCATTCCCCATCATATGTTTAGTTAGCTCTCTTTAATATTTATGCACTTAATTGCCTCTCTTTAATATGCATGCTTGTACAATGATTGCTTATTTGCGTCTATGTGTTTATCAATTTAATGTGTATATGAAATTATATGTTTGCCGTTATTCCAATTTATGCATGAACTTAGAAGTAGATTATCCTGGAAATATATGTTGCTTAGGCTTGGTTAGATCATTGCACAAATCATATCATTACAAGCGACATAAGTAAGGGACCATTCTGAACCCAACGGTTTGAGGTCTTCCCTTGCGAGGGGTGAGTGCGGCCTTAAATCATTTTCCCGGTTCACACCGAGTGGCGACTCCATGTTATTTCTCTGGTTTAGTTCCCCCGTGGGCTATTCCGTATTCCCAACCGGGCCGCGAGCCCAGGACAGCGTCGTCCAATATCTGTGTCCTACACTTTCCCAAGCTTCGTAGAGAGTTTCCGAGTCTTGTTGTACAAAGGATGTGATGTCATTCTCCAGCTTTCCAGTTCTGGCTGGTGGAAAGTATTTTGCAAGAAATTTGGTGGCTAAAGTGTTCCAAGTTGTGATGGAACTTGCTGGTAGTGAATGTAGCCAAGCTTTAGCTTTGTCTTTCAAGGAGTATGGAAAAACCCGCAGTCTCATTGCTTCTTCAGCTTCTCGGTTGTAATTGAAAGTGCCACAAACTTCCAGAAAGTTGCTGATGTGGGTATTAGGATCTTCAGTTGCTTTTCCCCCAAACTGCACTGACTGCTGAATCATCTGAATGCATGTTTTGATGTCACACGTATTTGCTGGTAAATGAGGAAGTACAATACAGGAAATGAAGCCATCTACCACCGAAATAGTTCTTTCTCGAATGGGTATGGGTGGTGCAACTTCCAAAGGTTCAGGTTCCATGTTGACTAAAACTTCTTGGCCTTCACGTCTTTCCCTTCTCAATTGTCTGATGGTTCTTTCAATTTTCGGGTCAAAAGGTCGGAGTTCAAAGCTTCTGGTTCGTCTCATGTAGTTTCTCAGAACCTGAAACACAAGAAAACAAAAAAAATAAGTAAAAAGAATTAGATACAAGTAAAGGTATCTAACCTCAAAACTAATAGTGAAAGATAAATAAGTCCCCGGCAACGGCGCCAAAAACTTGACCGGCGTAATCACACGCGTATAACGCAAGCGTACGTATTGTTCAAGTAGTATAAAAAGTATCGATCCCACAAGGACTTAATACCTAATCTATTAATTTTATGAGGTCAAATGATTACTAGTATCTAACAGGTTGATTGATTGATGGTGATGATTTTAAACTTAAAAACAAGTAAATAAAATTGCTCGAAAGTAGGTTTAAGAAAATTCAATATTAAGGAACTATCTAGGGTTGTGAATCTTTCTAATATATTTTAAAAGATGAAGTGGTTATTTCATGTTTGTGTAATAAATCGGTTTACTAACCTGGAACACGAAATTATGCGAAATCCTATATCGATGGTCAGACGCAAATACCCAGTATAACCCAATTGAACCATATGTCTATGTCAACCAAATTACCTGGATTCATTAAGTTTATGTTCCAATTATGGCTACCCCCGCCCGACAGGTATATATCTATCCTGTAAGGAAATCTATTAAAGGGTTATCTATCCTCAATGAAGATCGTGGGCTACTAAGTCTAAGGCTGAAACCTAAAATTCCTTTGTCAAGTTTATTTTAGATTTACCAGATCAATCTTATTAGTGGCCAATTAACAAGTCGCATTAAACTTAAGACTTAATAAGTAAACCTTTAAATTACCCAAACTACAAAATAACCCCTTATAAACCGGTGATATTAGAATTCATCACAACCCTAGATAACTAACTTAGTTACGACACATAACTAGGGCTAGTAAAAACTTTAAAGTAAAAGACATAAAATAAAATATTGAAAAGTAAATAAAGAAAATCACAATAAAAGAAAATGCTAGGGCTAGAGGATCTACTTTTATCACTACTATTTTAGATATCTCTCTTAATATAATATATTAACTTGTGTGATATTACCAACCAGCCATATAGGCGGTAACCTGATTAAGTCAAATTAAGTCCATAAACCAGCCATATAGGCGGAAATTACCAACCGACCAACCAGGCGGTATCCATGCTTAGTCAGATTAAAACCAGTTTATAAATGATTACCAATCGACCAATATAGTGGTATCCTCATTAAGTCAAATTTTAAATAGTGAATATATTATAATTAGGGAGATTAATCTAAATAGCAGTAATAAAAATTTTACCTTTCACCCTAGCAGTGGGAAGTTACCTCCTCATGTTGAATAGTAAAAACTGAAAAAGTAAAGAAAGTAAATTATTATTACAGAACGTAATTAAAATTAATTACAAAACTTAAATTAAAAGAAACTAGATATAAAACTCTATATTTACATCAGAGAATTCAGTGAGGAAGGTACATCTGAAACTGAAACCTTGAGCTAAATTTATAGGCCTCGGTAAGGTGTGCGCATCGCGACGCGCGCTTCGCATCGCGACGCGCCACGTGTCGCGCTCTGGTTGGCTGCTTCAGATTCTTATCCGATGAGGTGGCGATGATGATAATTGACTCAATAATTATGATGACATGGCAACACGTGGTGAAAGTGATTATCGGCACCATATGATTGTGACACGTGGCACGCTGTGATTGGCTGATGATGACGTGGCGAGTTGACTCGGAATACTGCTGATATGGAGGATGACGTGACTGACACGAGGAGTGACACGTGGTGACACATGGCGATGGCGATTGTCGACATAATAGGATGATGACACGTGTCATGGCGCACGTTAGTAGATCGGCTGTGATGTTGACACGTGGCACGGCGCACGTTAGTAAGTCAAACTTTTCAAATTCTGACACGTGTCCCCCGACGCACGTTAGCAGCTCATGGCGCATGTTAGATGTCGTGACGCCGAAGGCTTGCGCATCGCGACGTGTAAAATTACCAAATTGCCCTTTTGTCCATTTTTCACTATTTTGGCCCCAAATCACCTCCAGAGAGTCCTGAAACTTTATTTATCTACAAAATAACACAAAACACATCAAAATATTCACAAAACTCAAGAAACTATACAAAATATTAAGTTAAATGAGTGGGGAAATAGTGATATAATTACCACTCATCACAAAACCTGGAGTGTGGGGGGTGAGTTCTAAAGAACTCAGTGAGTGGAGCTATAAAACCAGAAACAAACAGTATTAAAAATACTCATATACAGTGCAATAACTTTCAGAATTCTTAAATCACACAACTAGAGTTTTTCCTTTCAATACTTTTGAAAACAATTAAGAAAAACATCAGTATCATCATCAAAAATATCATCAGTCAATCTGTACATAATCTTGTGGTCTTGGGGCGTTGTAATCACAGTCCCCCAAGCCACTAAACCAGACAACAGTGGTGCTATCAGTGCCACCAACCTGTCTCTGAAATATCCGGTCTAGGGGCATTATACTCACCGTCCCCCTAGCCCAATACCAGGTATTAGAGGCATCTGTCATCTCTAGTCCTAAAACCCGTGTGCCCACGTCTATATCTGGTATCAATGCCGATACCCATCAATATTATGTGTTGGGTTTATTCTAGGTCCCAAGATCAAACAAGCAATGAAAATCATGTGTGAACACATCAATGGAGGTAGCGGAATACTCACATCGATCGGTTGAGAGACGCGGCAAGCAACAAAATTTCAAAACCTCACTGCATTGGGCGTGGACTGCTCACTGGTTGTGCAGTTCACTGCCTTCCGTCTTCTATTTTTGAGCTGCGAAACGGAGCTCCAAGCTTCGTCGAACGGATCCCGGCTCATGGGTGAACCTCCCTACCACCTTCGCAAGTCTCGTAAGTGTGCTAGCACTTGGATTTTCACCATGATCAATCCACTCTTTGCTTCCACTGCTCACGTTTTTGGAAGAACCAGTGAGCTGTTTTGGAGCCCCTTGGGCGTGAGCTAAGAGGAGTAAGAGAGAAAGAGAATTGTGTTGAATTGTTTTGAAAAGTGTATCTAATACACTTATATATTTTTCCAAAAAATAATAATTTGATTTACCAATTATTTGACATATAAAAGTCAAGAAAAAAGAAAATCAAACTTTCCAACAACCATCAACTATTCCAACAACTACCATCACTCAAAGTGACTAGTTGTCTTTTCAATCAATCAATCAATCACATCAATCAATCACATCACTCAAATGACATTTGATTTGACGCTTGATACGACGAATGATTTGACGCTTGATGCGACTTGCAATGCCGCACTCGAATTCGAAATACGAATGCGCTCGCAATCACACTCGGGCTCGGGTTCGCTAATTCCAAATTAACGAACTTTCCGTTGCGTCGTAATTAAATGATTACGCCTAGCGAATTCACTATTCACATCGCTAACGAATTAATTCCAAATTAATTCGTTCGCCCGAATTAAAATCCAATTTCAATTCTGCGTCGAAATCCAATTTCGTTCAATATATCGAATATATTAACTTACCGATTAATTCCAAATTAATCGTTCTCTCTCTTTAGACGATATTTTATCCTAGATAAAATATCTCCGTTATTAATCCCAGATTAATTTTCTCTCTCTTCTAATTAATCCCAGATTAATATAGAGTACGAGTCATACGTCATCGGTGGATTATTGGAAGCGACCCATGAGATCCCCGGATATATTGGCAGTAAATACGGTCGTCGGCGTATCCGAATCACGTACGTACCAAGTACTACGTTCTCTACCGATTTACGAGACTAGGTCGGCTCCTAGCAAAGCACGATGTCTACCAAAATCTCCGGTCATATTCATCTAAGAATATTAAGATCTATATCAAGCGTAATATACCAAGTATTGCGTATGTCGGTCCAGTATCGGATAGTCACGTGCTAGGGCTGGGGCTGGATAAGTGTCTGCCCCGTCCGAAGCACATGTCGGATGTCTGGTAACTAGTCTCTATAATCGGATATTCATGACCTAGTCATAATATCACGATTGGATGCGCATCACTTAAGAGCACTAATACCGTATCCTGCGTGACATCATCTCCACTATGACTGGAGTGATACTTCCGTCTTGACATCACACCCAACACTCTACGATTCTCAATATACCCAGTATTGGCGTACACAAAACCGGTTAAGTCCTAGACGACCTCAACCAAAGTATATTGATTGTCGTAAGCATTAGCGATACAAGTCTCAGGTTAAGACCAAATACACCTACCCTGATGTCGGACTCCCATAGACACATAGTCATAATACCAATGGGATTCCGAGGGGTCTATCCAGAGCGAAGCTGTTTTCCTGTACCATCGGTGAAACACAACCTCCTATCGCACTTACATAAGTATCCAATACTTAAATATGAGAACTATGTCCGTTGTGCCCTCACAAATGCGCACAAGTGCATACTAGCTATTCCGCATTATCTGATGCCCTGTCTCGATAATACTCCGGCTAGGGATGTTTAATGATTTATCCTACGTGGACTGATACTGTCTCATATCATTCTCCGTCCAGGAACAAATCATAGGGACCTCTCATCATTTATACATCTAAGGTGATCTAATCACAAATGATAAGAGTGCAATCTCCTTTGTCACATAGTTAATTTGTACAACAACACCATGATCTGTACAAATAGTGACGCTATGGGTCAATTATCCAACAATCTCCCACTTGGCACATAGCCAGTCACTCGAGTGTCTAATACCCGAACTATGTACGGTTCGCTCAAATTGCTGAGAAAAGTTTTCGTCAGCGGATTTGCATGATTATCATCCGATGCGATTTATACGATCATCACATCGCCACGATGTATGATCCGAACGAATCAGATGATATAGAATATATATCTGGATCGTCGATGAGACCTTTAATTCCTTAGCATGTGCTGACGCCTAGCTCAGCTGCTAACAGAACTATATCTAATCTAATTAGATTTATTTTCGATCCAAATGGCTTCTATTGCTGCCTCAGCTGCAGCAATAATCCGCATTTGTTGTTTATTCGGCAACGGTTATCTTGCTTGGAAGATTTCCAGCTCACTGTCCCGTTATTCAAACTTTATAGTACCGTAGTATTTAATTGTTTGGAAACTTGCAGCAGTGATCCCAGTCACTTCAAGTTCTCCTTCTCCATAGTTTATGACAGCATCTTTAGTTCTCTGAGATACTAACAGATGTTCTTAACTTCAATCCAGTGACTATCACTTGGATTGTCCTGTTTGTGACTCCATATGCTCAAAGCGTATGAGACACCAATACAAGTACATTTTAAATACAATTTCCCAGAGAGTTTTAACAACTCCAAATCTATCCCAGTAGATCTTTATTCCTTGAATAAAGGTTGTTACTCCCCAGAATTCTACGGAGAATTTCTATTGAAAGCCAAGCTTTCATCAATTGCTATATGGGAATTTAACTGTCAGTGCGTTCTCCCACTAACCTCCTTATATACACAAGAATTATTTCGTTTTGATTCAAATCATAAACATTATGATTATTTCAAAACGTCAGTTCCAAGAACCTTATGCTTGCTTCAATCCAAACATGGATCGAATAACCCACAAACCTCGTTTGTTGGTTATACAAAATCGTTAGGATGTTGTAAACATCCTCCAAAAGGTTTCCTTTTCAGGAAAGCGATTTTGATCTACAACTGACACATTTCATAAATGAAATTATGCAGTATCACAAGCATCATCAAATGGATTTACTATGGCAACAGATAAAAGGTTGAACCGTTATTAACACAATGTTGATAACGATACATTTCCGTCACAAGCCTAGCTTTGTACGTTGGTTTGTTGCCATCCATGTATGTCTTCATGAAGATGATTACAGTACCAATAGGCATAATGCCTTGCGGTACATCAACTAGTATCCAAACATAGTTGTTATACATGGAATCCATTTCG